>JABUQX010022937.1:27500-35000 GCA_015478945.1 Trachelipus rathkii
AAACTTCAGGTAAAAGGAAAAGGAATATCGGTTGACGATTTGAAAGGTTATGAAGTTATGAACACAAAAGAACGCAAAAATGTGGTAAGTTCAAGTTTTGAAGGTTGGATCAGGCAAGTGAGAGTGATGGGCTAGAAGAATCATTTTCCTTAGAATCAGAAGAGAAGAAAGTTGAGAAAATTACTGAACTTGTCAACATATTTGAAACCAGTTTCCTGAGTTGTGTGTAAAGTATTAGAGAGGTCGAATGTGAGTCATAGAGATGCATGTCTATAGTGTAAGATTGCTGTGCTCCGTCGATAGGACTTCTCGGAACTTCCGTGTCTACGTAATATTTAAACGTTGTTTGTGTTTGGCCAGTAAGGTACAACTCTCTCTTATATATGAATAGTACTGAGAGACAAATCTAGTCTTAGAGGAGCATTTGTGCAACACAGAGGTATGTCTGCATTGGTTTCGATGGAAAAATAGATTAAACACTTGTCGATACTGGAGGTGTACGTAGAAAGTTAGAGAAGAACATTACGTGCTAGTGTCTTTTCCAGATGCATGTTACATCGATCACGTTAGTCCTAACTCAGGAAGATCTCGATGTATTTAATGAAATTCTGGGTATTATTGAACGAACAAGATCTACAGAGACTTTAATAGCAGTGATTTGCGATGGAACTCTTGTGAATACGGGTAACAAGAATGGAATAATCAACTGTTGGAGTTACATCTTAAAAGACAACTTCAATGGCTCATATGCATGTTGCATTTTTATGAACTGCTCTATGATTTTTATTTAGTTGTTGTTTTGATGGGGACGACTAGAACTGGTCCCATGTCGTCACATGAGGACCTAATTGGAATCGCAAAACTGCTCTCATTTTGATCCTCAGACCAAGACCCATCATTAATTTTTCAACGCGTTTCAGGCTCTGTATGATTGATTGTTTGCCTTCGAAACAGGGTGTTCGAAGAGTGATGCTATAGTTCTGACCAGCTGTAGATTTACTAAAAAATCTGTTTATTAATTCAGTAAGGGGTAAAAAATGCAGATCATAATAATTTGCGGCGGTATTTGAAAAACTGCACAGCCGGGTGGCTTAAGAGCCATGCCAGGTGGCTAACTAAAGCTAATAGACTGCTTCGATTGTACGTTTCAAGCAGAATCCGCATCTGATGATCTGAGTCGTTTGGTACGATTCGTACTGAACTTCTATGCCCCCTTATGGTTCTATATCTCCGCTCCCATCCCTGCTGTCAAGATGGTGCAAAGAATTCTTCACTTTTTATGGTATCACAGGTAGGCAATAAACTTCTCCATGTGATGTGAGCAGAACATCATTTTCCCAGTGCTTCCTCTAACAACTTCTATTTTTGTCACTCAGAAAAATCCTTGTTGCTTAGCCTGGTGCTTGCTAGGATGAACGCGGAAACAATAAGTATAAGATTCATGTCAACCAAATTTTCTTCAAGTCAAGAAAGAAAATTTCCCTCACCAATGTGAAGTTCCGCTGCTTTGAAATAAAGGCATCTAAACGTCAATCTCAACGCTACTTCCTACATGGAACTGATAGACTGGGGAGTACTCCTATCATCCTCGCCCACTCTGTCTTCTTGTTTTTTGGGATGATGATTAGTTGATGGAATATTTTGGTTTTATTAATCAACAAAATTTTCCTACCAAAGTATCCGTGTCATTGGGGGTCGATGTTGAAAGAATGTCAAAGATGTTTTGACGCTTGTTGCTAGTAGGGTTTCGTTGGTCATACTTCTTCGCACAGGGGTGCAAATACAACAATACTCAAACCATTCTCGATCGAAATACCGTTCAGTCAGACAAATCTTCTGTATTTCTATGAGATTTTGTACTATGGAGGTTGTTTAGCATGTAAGAATGTAAGGATAATTTTTAAGCTCTATATCTGTTAGGATATTTCTGGCCTTATATATAATTTATTTTTTTTTGTTTTTATATAAGAAAGATTCAAGGTATATGTGGTGTTATGAATAAACAAATCTTGAAGGAGGAGCGTGTGGATGTTTTACACATTTCAGTTTGTTATCCTGAAGTGAGCACCAAAATATAGTTGTTTCAAATCTGCACTACAACTTTTGTGATGGTTATTCAAAACCCGGCTTAATATAATATAGTATATATTTTTATATAGAGGTATATATTTATATATTATATTTATATTATTATGTGTATATATATATATAGTATTATATATTTATATATATATATATATATATTTTGTGATATATTTTTTTATTATTAGTATTAGTATATATATATATATAATATTATTTTATTTGAGTATTGTATATATTTTATATTATTATATATATATATATATATATATATAATTTATATATATATATATAATATATATATTAATATAGTAATATATTATATACTTATTTTAACGCAAACTACTCACCAAAACAATAGGGTATCACTTACCTGGCCTGATAATTAGTATACTTTACTGGTATACCTTTTAATACATCACTTTGCACCAAAAAATAAAACCCAATGACTTCTGAGAAACTTTGGAGAAGATTAGAGACGAATATTAGTCATGGTGTCTATGCATTCGATCGTTTTAGTATTTCTGATATTGTTAATGTTTATTAATTAAAAGCAACTTGTCTGTATGTGGTGTGAAGAATTAGGTTATATATAAGTAGAATTAAATTTTCGTAATGATTGAATCGTAATATCCGAAACTCTAAAAAATTTTATAGTATATATATAGGGAAAGAAAATAATTGTTTTTTTCTGCACTCTCCTTGTATTCCAAAGAAGAGGTAGAAAGGGGGTTCCTAAAAAAATAAAAAGAAAGAAAAAAATCATTTCTTTCCACTACATGTACGTGTTGAAATGTATGTGGGATAAATAAGAAAGTCATGCTCGTTTAAGTAATTTGGAGACTTTTAAGAAAAGTATAGATAATATAAACTTGTTGTTTCTTCTAATATATAACACCAAAAATTAAAAATTGCTTTTTTTCTTGTAAAAGGATAGAAGGTGTATGTCATAAAGGCAAGATCATGTGACTCGAATGGCTGAGGTAGCCAGTTAGTGATTTTGCATATCTTTTTAAGCGAAATTGTATTAAGTGAAGGATTTTTAGTTTAATTCAGATTGAATGAAACAAGGAATTGTAATTTCATAAGTGATCGATTTGTGCTAATAATGAATTTGAAATTTGGCTAAATAAGATTTAAATAAGGAAGCTGAAAAAAACATAAAGATGAGAAATGCAGGGGAAGTGAAATTGGAGAATTTTGGAGTTCCAGGGGGATGGAATTTTGTAGTAAAAATAAATATATAATAACATATGTATTTGTTAAAAAGTGTATTGTTCAAATAATAATAATTATTTATGTCTATTGATAAAAATTGAATGTAAATTGACTTTGGATTTTCTGATAGTTAAATTATTAAACATAAAAAGAGTTATAGATGAGGCGAAAGCTTATTATCAACAAATCGAGATGAGAGAGAGAGATGAGAGAGAGAGAGGAGGAGAGAGAGAGAAGAGAGAGAGAGAGAGAGAGAGAGAAGAGAGGAGAAGAGAGAGAGATCGAGATTTTTTCAGAAAGATTTAAAAAAATTCTAATTAAAGCATATTAGTAGTTTTATTTAGAAACGTAGTTTTCAACTTAATAAATATGAAGTTGGAAATAGACCCAGCTCGGGGGAAATTTTTTTAAAAGAAATGTTCTTATTTCGATGCTGGAGTATTGGGATTAGTGTAAATGGATTCTAAATTAGGATAAGTAGACAATGTTGGTTTAGGATTATAGTGGGTTCAGTAGAGGTAGTAAGCATAGGATATTATTTCGTGGAAGAGAGTAAAAAAATAAAAATTAGACTGGTTAAAGTTAACAAGATAGAAGAGTTAGGAAAAGTGATGGCATTGATACTAAATATATGTTGGACCTGAGTAGTTTGAATTAAAGTATCCATGGGAGAATCTTAGTGTACAGACATGGGTTTTAAATGTATAATAGAACTAAGGGATGAAATATTGGGTGTAAAATCGTGTGGAACAACGTGGTATTCAGGGAGATTTAAATTCTGTGAAATCTGTTTGGTGTGTAATGTCGAATGAATGGGGTGCTTGTAACTGTATTCTTTAATGTTTTATGTGGTTTCATAGTTAGCGTTTCCAAAAAAAATATTTATTTGATTTGCTCTTTTCCTCATTTTGAAAAAATTATTTTATCGTCGAAATGATAAAAATGATCTTATAAATGAAACAATAACCAGGAATCTTGTGGTAAGAAATGTGGATGTGCTGCAGTTTTCTTAGAAAAATGGATTTTATGGGATGTGAGAAATGTGGGATTTGGGAATGTGTTTTCAAAGGTTATCTTAGGGTAAATTTCTTTTGGAGTGATTATGTTGTTAGTATTTAGGATATAATAAAAAATGAAAAAATGAACATGATGTTTGGGGAAAAGACGAGAAAAGAGATGTTGAAATGTAGTGGCTTCTTTTGTGACGTACTTTTCTTAAGATTAATTTGACTAGTTTGTAAAGACTTAATGTTTCTTAGTGTTTAAAATTTTCTGGTCTTAATTTTAATTTATTTTCTTAGAACTGTTGAAGACAGTTTCTTGTAAATAAACATGATTTAGTGCCAACGTTTTTCATGCTTTATACGGGTGTGTGTGTTGATGCCAAATTGAAGAGTTAAAAACTACTTAAGCTGACAATTAATGTCTCATATAAATCGACCGAAGCCTCCATTCATGTTACATCAACTTCATTAACTATTTAACTTTCATTATAGGTATAATGAACTATAAACGTTATATACTTATCACAAAGCCAAAAAAAAATAACCTGAACTATGAACAAAATGTGTCATAATAAACCTACTTTCGAACCCCTTATTTTGGTCATATTTTAAATTTTCATGTTTTTAGACATTAGGACCGATTCGTTTTCTGTTCGTTTGTATTTTCAATGTTCAGGCTTCTACGCCGATTCGCTTCAATGTTCGTATTTGTATTTCCTGTTTAGGTCGTACGAGCAATTTCGTTTTCTGTTCGTATTTGTATTTTTTTGTTTAGGTTCTACCGAGCATTGTTTATTATGCTTGTATTTTGTATAGTTCGGTATTCATAGTGTTTTAACCCCGATGTCTTTTTTTTATGTAGTTGCTCTTCAGAACTCAATATACAATCTCTTTGATTCTAGAATAATAATTTGCACATTCGTTACAAGGAATTGAGAAAATTTTAAATGTTTTTTTTATTAAATTAATTTTTTCCTTTATGTTTATACTGTAACGTTTGATAATAAAAAACCAGTAACATCCTAAGACATACCTTGCGAAAGATAAAGCTGTTAACATTAACAAAGTTAACAGCTTAACAAACAGTAAAGTACTAACATTTCTGAATAAGAAGATAATGTTACACTACAACCCAACATAAATTCACACGAATAAACTGCTAAAATGAACAAAGTTTCATACACTTATCAAACAAGCTTACATATCATAACCTGAATTAAGTACATGGACTCAGTACTTGACTTGTCAATATGTGAATGAGTCGCTTATGGGGCTTCGTCCCGATCGATCGATACCGATCCTTCATCTCAAGATTCATTTTTATTTTAGTTAAAGGTATATATTATATTATAATAATAATATATATATATATTATATATATATAATATATATATATATATTATATATATATTATATATATATATATAATTGATATACTATATATTATATTATATAGTATATATATATATATATATATATGTATATAATATATATATATATATATATATATTATATATATTATTACGTATATATATAATATATATATTATATATTTATATGTGTGTGTGTGTGGTGTGTGGGGTGTGTCTATGTATGTATGTGTGTGTATGTGTGTGTTGCGCGCTCTTGCGCGTGTAATGGTGTGTAAGTATGTGTATATGTGTGGATAAAAGGTGGTGTCTTATTCGCTCCTATACCTCTTCCCTCTCTCTCTCTCTCTCTCTCTCTCGTCTCGTCTCTCTCTCTCTCTCTCCTCTCTCTCTCTCTTCAATCCTCTCTCTCTCTGTCTCTCTCGTTGTATATATATTATATATATATATATATAATATACTATATATAATAATAAATACTATATAATATATATATTTTATATATATATAATATATATTATATAATATATATATTATTTTTATATATATTTATAAAATGCAAATCGAGATGCGCTTTTTCTAAACTTTTAATATAGCTAATTTCAAATTTTTGCTATGCATAAATATTTATATATAGTCCAATTGTTTAACTAATAATGGGCATTCAGACGAGCCCAATCTGTTAAGTTTAATACATTTGCAGAGTGGTTACGGTCGAGTTCCAGTTCGGTCAGTGACATGGAGAGGTCAATTTTTTAATTCCGTAATTCCATTCTAATTCCTGGCGGGATGAAACGCATCAGAAGATAGAAGATGGTATGCGCAAACGCATGATGCCTTTTCTGCGCAAACGCATGGCGTGTATATAGCATGACTAAGTAGTTGTAATAATAAGTGGCCTAGGTGGTTGACACTTTTCTCTCCTTAAAGAGGACTCTAGGGGTTCGGGAGACCTGTGAAACTTCCAGAGAGAGCGCTATATATATATATATATATATATATATATATATATATATATATTAATAGTATATATATATTATTATATATTATATATATAATATATATATTAGTATATACCTGTATAAACAGCATGTATAGATGTGAAGGCAATTTTGAAAATATACCTGGGAAGTTCATAGTAATGAAATTAGTGGTTTAGGGTATTGAAATAACCTGGATTGCACATACTGGTCAAGCAGTTACGGTGAATGGAACGGGTATAAGAGATATGGTGAATGGAACGGGATGGAGAGTCACGGATAACGGAACGGGGTAGGAGGACTGTGGGTGGGTGGTGAGGGAGCGCTTTTATGATGTGTGTATAAGGGTGAGTGTATGGTATGGAGCCATTCGTGGATATGAAAAATACTTTCATGATCCTACGTGAAAAAAACTGAAATATTTCGGATTAAAAAGGACCATGAAGGAAGATGAGTTATATAGAAAAAAGAGGATGCGAAACAGCGAAAAAAAATTCCGGCGTGTGAAGTGCGGTGCGGCGCGTTGTGCGGGGCCTTGCGGTAAGCGAAAACGCGTTGTGAACTCCGAAAACCCCCTTAGGATGGGAGGGGGGAGGGGGGGGGGAAATCCGCGTAAAAAAAAACTCAGGAAAGAACCGTGACAGACGTTAAAGTGGTAGTACATAACACATACCAGACTAAAATAATAACTAGTGTAAGTGAAAGAAAAGAGGGGGATTCCGCCCGCCTTAGGGGTGAACCTCTTTTCAAAACGCTCAAATATAAACGAATCACCCAGAAGTACGTGAGGTATTAACGTTGGGGTGTCAAAGTGCAATGTACATCCAACACCTAAAAACACCCATG
>JABUQX010022937.1:40000-42500 GCA_015478945.1 Trachelipus rathkii
TTCAGCATTTGGGCTCGTAGGACCGTTATTTTTAAACGGAGCGGTCGTATTTGGGACAGGTACTAACCTTTCTGCAGGAGTCGGTCGGTCCACACATTGCCGAGATGTTTGGTGATAACCGACGTAAATTTACTTTCGCAAGATGGAGCACCTCCACTACTATCGCGATGTAAGAGCTACCTCAATGCAGCATTTCCGAACACATGGATTGGACGAAGGGGTAGTAATGAATACCCTGCGCGTTCCCCAGATCCCACGCCAATGGACTTCTTTTGGGGGATACCCCAAGGACAGAGTTTATCGCTCAGACAGAACGATAAATGCAGTTGAATTTGGAAATCAAAGACATTCTCGACATTCCAGAATAACTGTTTCGTGTCATTTGCGACTTCATTGGTTCGCGTTATCAGCTCTGTCTGGACAATGGCGGTCATCATTTTAAACATTTGGAGCATGATTCTTTAATATACATGTTGATTATGTCAAGCCTTAAACTTGTCACTATGTTCATAAATTAAGTTTGTATAGTCTTTCAAAGTGTTACTACATTATTTACTTGAAGACACCTGTATATATAAATATTTATATATATAATATATATATATAATATATATATATATAATATATATATATATATATATATATATATATTATTATATATTTATATTATATAATTATAATAATATATATATTATTTATATTTATATATATAATTATATATATAATTATTATATTGAGCTTTACTTAATACTTTCAATAATAACCTTTTTTAAAGAGGTTTCTTCCACCAAACTTCATTAGGATTAGTTTGAAAATCCTTTTGTGCACAAGTAAAAATAAAAATAATTTGCAATTTTCTCCAAACTCGTTTCGTCTATGAATGTTTTACATCTTCAGTGTTATATTACAAGTTATCGAATGAAATGCAAAACCTTTTGGTTAGCTATAGTTATGAATCATTAAACTAAGTTTACAATGGACTAGTTTAGCCTAGTAGCAAAACCCACGTTATTTTTAGTACTTCTGGTTTTGAAGTTTGTTTGTAAGGTTTATTTAATTTTCTTTTTCTTTTCTTTATATTTATCATTCGCTGTACTAATTTTAATTAGAGTCGGAGTTGGAAAATTTATCAGACGATTCCGCAGCCCTGATTTTTTCAAGGTAATTTTTTGTTTTTATTTTTATTTTTTTGTGATTTTTTTAATTTTTATTTTTATTTTTTAGGCACAAATTGCTTTTTTAATTATTTTCATAAAATTTGTAAATAATCCTACTTATTATATAATTCAAAATAAGTTTAGAAAATATTACTATTGATTTGTTTAACTGTTATTTAACCCTAGAACACATATCTTTAAAACATTTGATTAACGGTTATCTTATGTCCAGTAGCAACCGGACATTAAAATTTTTTATCAAAAATAATTATTGCCATTTTTTTGCTTTTTTAATTTTCATTGTATATTTGCATCATTTCCCTATTCAATTTTATGCTTTTACATATTGAATACGAAGATTTTTTTGGGACCAATTTCAAACTCTTAGAAAGTAACAATTATAAGATTATTTTTAAAAGATTTACTTACGGTCTGATCATACATTATGTGATGATAGTGTATAGTTATATATCATTATTTAAATAATATACTTCTATCTGGATTGTGCTCATATGAATATTAGTAAGTTTTTTTTTTTTTGCTCACTTTTAGGTGTGGCTCTTGAAATTCATCCTCGGTTGCTTTAACACTTTGGCGCACTAGAATGAAGTCGAACAGCAGATTTAAGCAGACACAATCGTTACATTAATTGCGAGAAACATTTCACTCTGAAGCTTTAATGTTAGTTTGGTTTCTCTATTGTACCCGTCAAATGTAAAATAAATACGTAATGCTGATGCTTAACATGTTACCAATTAACTTATATAGTAGAATTAAATTTACTCTAATTGTTACCCGTCAAATTAGTAAATAAGTAAATTAATGATTAGTGAGCGTTACTATTCGTGATCTTGTCATACAGTCCTTGAGTAAGCACGATGGCTTCTTATGCCTCTATATTATCTAATGTTCTACGAAACGTTTAATGAAGTTTTTTAACATTTTTAAACCTGTATTTATATATAGAGATCTTATTTTTCTTCTTTCTTCCATCCTAACTATGGGAGTTTTGCAACTGCCCTGCACAATAGCTCCTCCATCGCCGTCGATCATCATACATTCTCTCCTCTTCACTCTCCTCCCATCCTCTCACACCATCCCCCACTACTTCGCCTATCAAGCTCCCCTCCTTCCATCGTGCACTCAAACACCTTTTTCGCACACCTATTTTGTTGTCATCCTCTCATTCGAACGATCTCAACTGCTCTCTTCACAGTTATAATATATCTTCACTCCAAGCTCGCCTCACGTCATCGTTCCTTTTTCTGTCAATCTTTTCACCCCAATATTCATCTCAATCTCATTTCCCATGTTCTGCACTTTAATTTGAAATTTTATATTAG
>JABUQX010022937.1:47500-49870 GCA_015478945.1 Trachelipus rathkii
CTAAATGAAACAATCCAAGAAATAAAAGCAGAAATATCATCATGTTTTAGAAAATGTAATTACTTATTCGAAAAAATTCCAGTCCATGTGGTACAATTTTCATCCGACTAATAACATACACTTCCCCAATTTTCGACATGCAGCATACACGTACAAAAACAGCATACTTATAAACAAAAACAGACAACTTAATCATAAATTCCACCTAATTTTCAAAAATAGTTACTGGTGCACTTCTTCATCCCCCTCAATCATAAATAACCTGTCAAACTATACATTGAATTTTCATGAACGAACCCTCCTATGCTACGGATTATCCTTTGCCCTAGAAAAAGGTGAAGACTATCTTCAATTCTATAGCCAATTTTGAAAACTGGGATAAATCAATAGACAAAATTAAAATTAACTTTGATAGCATGAAAGGATTGCCTCCTCAATAAGTTTAATCTCAATAATAAAAATAGAAACACTAAAAACTAGTTTATTTTATACCGCTAGGTCTTTACATCAAAGAAATCAAAACATTATATAACTCGAAGTGAATAAAGCAACACATCGTCGTTATACCTCACACCCAAGACTAATATAAACAATGCCAAACACCAAACCTCCAGACCCAATACTTACTATACCCTTCAGCAAAAAATCACAAAAAAAATCCCCCAAAATCTTTCTACACTTATATATTTAAATAAGATCACAAAACACTCAATCTGCACGAAATAAAAAAGCGGAATACAAAATTCTACGGAATTCCAAACTCCATACACAGAAACATCCGTTCAGCCCAACTAATTCCAACACAAACTGGAATACTATAACTAAATAAACCTGGATATAATAATACATTAAAACCCTAATTGGTAAATAATCCCCCCCCTCCCGCACATATAATAAAAACACCGCCAGATTTATACAAAAAAAATCAACTTAACGCCATCACATCAATTTTTTAAGCTTCGACGAGTTAATTCACTTTGTCACGCTCCGTCCCTGGTCGATTACACTACTTAAACTCTTGAACATTACTTACCACCAATAACATTAATCTCTCTTATCCATTCCCTTTGATCAAAAAACTCATTTTATTAACCTCCTGCTAACTCGCTATTAGTATTGTTCGTAATATTTCAAACAACACCTTAGACAATTTCTATCACCAACTCTCCAAATTCTGGAATTTTTAGAATTTAATTACATCATACCTTACATACTTCCCCACATATCACTTGGCTACGCTACGTTGACGACGTTTTCGTCGCCATACCCAAAAATGTAGTAGTATCATAATCAAACTTTTAAACACTGCAATACCCTCATCAGTTTCACCCATTGGAACTTTCAAGGATAATGGACACTCCATCCTTTTTCAGACACATTATGAGTGGTATACTCAAAACAATAATTTTCATTAACGTAACAACTTCCAAACACCACTACTGGCTCACTCATTCCAAATCCGTAAACACAAGTCAAGCAATTTGGCACACCTTTCATTAGAGCCTGCGTATATGCTTCACATCTTGGACCGAAACTAAATATTGTTTTCTACAGGTGTTACAAAACTAAACTATTTTCCCCAATTTTATAAACAAATCTTATCAAAAGCTAAAATAAATTCTAACCCCTCCAACATCACAACTACGACAACAAACATTTCTTCTGTATCCTATTCCAAAACAAATCAACAATATTTCCCCCCAGTTCCATAAAATAACTCAACATAAAACGTTAGTTAGTAATGTACACAGCTAAACAACAAGTGGCACTGTGCTGGCTTCTGGCAACCTCACTTTCTTTCCTCAGTTACTTTTTTGGCACTTTATTAAGAAATGCCAGTACGTTTCTTGGTACTTTCTAGCAGCTTTAGCAACGGCATGTCTACTCATAGAACACACTATTTGGTGTCCCCTATGTTAATAGGTATGTGGGATTCGATTTGGTGGTATTATATTGCTAGGATGCTTCCTTCCTACTATTCCTTTTTCTTCTGTCCCTTCTATTCCTATTATTTATACATCATGAGAATACATGATTTTGGTGTCTACCATATGTTATAAGGTATGGGATTCGAATTGGTATTTATTATAAGGTTCTAGATGCTTCCTAACATGAATTAGCACCCACTTTTCTACGTTCAAACTTTTTTATTTTTCGAGCTACTGAGTTGAACTTGTGGTCTACCTCTGCTTGGAAGGTCTGCAATCGAATACCTGTATACTGAGTGGATCGAGCAGCCTTAGTGTCTTTTGCAACCGGTGTCACGGATGCTTCCCATAACCCTGCATATTTCTTTTTTGGTTTTTAAAGGTATTTTCTTCAACTCTGCCGTGGTTGAACTGAAGGTGCTGCGTGCCGCCTGCTGCTGCC
>JABUQX010022938.1:0-17500 GCA_015478945.1 Trachelipus rathkii
TATACAGTTTACAGTTATCAAGAAAAATTTTGAATTTAAAATCTAAAGAGAATTTATAATGTTAATTTTAAAATAATGTGTTAGCACATGTGTATATAACAGTTTCCAGTAGTTTTTTTTTTTGGCCTTTAAAAAATTTTATTTCCAAACCAAATAAAAACAATTGATGCTTATTTAGATCTTATATATTAAATTAAAACCCAAAAAAAAACAAAAAAAGAAAAAACAGTGGTTTTATTGTTTTTTTTTAAAAAAAAAAAAAAACAATTCTTTTTTGGGTTTTTTAAAAAAAACCTGGTTTTTTCCAACCCTACGGCTACACCTAGAGGAAACCCCCCGCTGACACCCAAATCCGCAAGAGCGGGGGTTCCGGAGACCCTCCCGGAGGGGGAAGTAGATAGTTCCTACCCTACTCGTTCCATGGAAGGCGGAGACCTTCGACTCCTGCCATCGGGGCAGTTCTACCCTTGGGTGATACCCATTAGTAAAGAAAAAGAGGACTTTGAAATCATAGATCAATAGGTCAGGATGGGTAGGAGGGTGGTTTGATTTTACTGATTTTAGGGTATGTAAAACAAAAAATTTCGTAAAAAATAATTTTTAAATAAAATAAAGATAAAGTTTTATACAAAATATGATCTAGAATCAATAGATCAATAGACCAATAGATTCAAGATCAATAGATCATGATGATGCAGGAGGTCGGTGGGAGGGCAGTAAGTTTGATTTACTGGTTACTGTAGGTATGTAAAACATTCTAGAAACATAAATTTTTTTGGTAAAAACAAAACGTTCACTCACAAACAAAAAATGAAGTGGTGAAAAACAGTAACGGTTTCACGCCGGGATCGCCGGTTTCTTGCGGGTAGGGGCCTGCAGATGGAGGCTACTCGCATGGTCTCAAACATCCAAAACCGATCATATCGAGGATCTACGACCTTATAAACATATATTTGATTACCAATATTGTTTGTATTAGCAAAAATATTTACTAACCGACACGCACCGGTGCCAATTGCCAACTCCAATCTCAGGTTCAGGATCCTTTACCTTCTTTTATGTACTATCCAAATTTCATTCATCTGTTATACACTCTGTGCTTTTTCTCGGACGACCCCCTAGAGGGGGTCCCAACACCATTACGAACTAAACACTTCCTATTCAAATTCTACGGGTTCGATAACGATATACTTAAGGATACAAATACTGTATTACTGAACAATATTTTACTAACCCAGCACGTGTTGACGGATGCGAATTCAGATTTCTCATTATCCTTATCTTCTGCCATTCTCATTAAAATACTCTTGCCAAATTTCATACTCTACGGACCATTTGCCTTCTTTAAAGAGGCCTACCCCCCCCCCGGTGGGGTGCTGGATACTTGAACGACCAAAATAGGGGGCCAAGTTTGAAGTTAAGTAACAATGACGAAAAAAAAATTAAACCCGTGGCTAGTGCGGTTGCGGTGCTATGCTGCGGCAGTGTTGGCTTGAGTGATGACGCACATCCTTTCGGGGATCATGCAAGGATAGAGAAAACATGATTATATATATATATATATATATATATAATATATATATATCATATATATAATATATATAATATATATAATATATATATATATATATATAATATATATATAATTATATATTTATACTATAGTATATATTGTAGACGACTATTGCTCATTTTTTAAGAGGTACAGGCAGCTGTAAAGAGAGATGAAAAATAAATTTAATGACCTTCAAGCAGCAAGAGCTAATGAAAATAAAAATCAATACTTCATGCGTATACCCAAGGTGAAAATATAAAATCTATCTATCTATCTATCTATCTATCTATCTATCATCTATCTTTATAATATATATATATATATATAATATATATTATATATATATAGATATATATAATATATAATTAATATATAATTATATAATATTATAATAGATGTTTAAATTCCTAAATAAATATATAGTATGTATATAATATATATATATATAATAATATATAGATATAATATCTGTATATCTATATACTATCTATATATATATATATATAATATCTATATATATATATATATATATATATATATATATATATATGTAAATTCATTGATATTTTAAAAAAAACATAAATAAATAAAAATAGTATATAATTCTAATAATGCATTCTAAGAAACAACATTAAAGATAAAATAAAATTATTAAACTTATACTAACTAATAATAATAAATATTAATAATAATATAATAATAGGAATAATAATAATAAAAAACAAATATTTTATTCTTTTATAAGTACATAGTTCATAGTTATGCTTACATATTAATAATAATACAATGGGGAGAATAAATAGATTTTGAGATGAAGGGCTACTAGGAGGATGTTTTTCGCCATTGAGCCCAAAGTATAATAATAATAATATAAATTAATAATAATAATAATATATAATAATAATAAAATCAATAATAGTAATAATAATATAATCATGAATGAATATAATCAACAACAAACAACAAACAACGAACAACAATAAATAATAATATAAGAAGAAGAAGAGTGGGAAGAAGAGAGAAAATACTACTACTAATAAATAATAGGTAATCAAATACTAAAAACAGTAATAATATTAAATAAGGATACAAATACTAATTACAGTAATAATATTAATAAGGAAAAAATAAAATAACTTAATCATAAAAATAATAGACAATAATAGATAATAATAATAATAATATTCATAAATAAGTAATAAAATAATAATAATAATAATAATTATAATAATAATCATAATAATAATTAATCGAAAATATTATATTCTCTCTATTGAGTAAAAACAATGTTTACATATTAAAACAAGGAGAAGAGATAAAGGAAAATATATAATAATAATAATATAATAATAATAATGATATCAATAATAATGATGAATATTGATGATGATAATATAATAATAATAATAATAATAATAATATAATAATAAATAATTAATAATAATAATAATAATATTCATTAAAAATAATAATATAAAATAATAATAATAACAAAATAGTAATAATAGAATTAATAATAATAAAAAATAATAATATAAAGTATAATAATAGTATAATTAATAAAAATTTATATATATATAATATATAAATATATATATATATATAATATTATTATATATATATATATATAATAATTAAAATTAAAAGTTAATAAGTAAATATAATAAGTATATCCAGACAAAAAAAGAAGATGCATATTTGCGAGCGGAATGAATTACCCAGTCCAGTACTTGGGAGCCATAGAGAGAGGGCGGAGGTACTTCTCCTCCTCAGCTCCTTACCGCGAGGAGCAAGACAATAACTGCAGCAGCTTGCTGCAGCGAGTAGCAGCAGGATGATCATAAAACGAATGCGGTGGATTCACCAAGATCAAGGAGCGGACGGCGGCGGCGTGGGCTCGCGAGTTGGACGTGGGCGTAGCGGTAGCGTGTGCACAGAGTATGACGCACCGGTGCGGGACATGCACCGGTAAAAAGAAAATAATAATCGTTAATTAAAACAATGACTAGGTTATTTATTTTTTATTTATTAATTATTATTTTATTTATTTATTTATTATGCTTTTATTCGGGAAAAAACTCATTTTTTTTCAGGAATTCAGGATTGCCAACCGAAGTAAAAAAAAGAGCCAAAAAATGCTAAAAAAAATAAAAAAAAAAAAAAAATAAAAAAAAAAAAAAAAAAAAAAGGAGCAAAAATGCTAAAAAAAGTGCAAAAATTACGACTAGGTGGCCAGATTTTCGCTAAATCTGTCACCCTAGTAATGTGTACGCTACTATATTATATATTATATATACTATACCTATATATACTATTATAATTATATATATATAATTACTATTATATATATTAATATATATATATTATATATAATTAGTAATATAATATATATATATATAGATATTATATATATATAAATTATATATAATATATATATATAATATATATTAATAAGATTTTGAAATAAACTGGGTGTGAATACAATTTAAATTAAATGCAATGCATTGGAAGAATGCGCATATTTATTATAGGGACTTTTAATTAGTGAAACTTTATTAACTAAAAATCAATAAAACTTGAGCGTTATCGCAATATGATCGCAATAGATGAAAGGTGCAGAAAGAGATACGAAGCGGGTTAGTCTTACAGAAGTTTTTTTAAAGTTTGAATAACGCGACTTCCCCTATGACGGTTTAAATGTATATTATCTGGAAAAAGATTTAGATATGTGGAAAAGATTTAAGGAGGATTTTATAAACAGGAAAATACAGAGAAAGATACGATGTTAATTGTCCTAAAAGAATGTATATAAAATAGAAAAAATATTAGTACAAAAGGCAGAGTTAGAAAGTAAACAGTTATTGGTACTATAATTAGAGTCAAGTCAATCAAGTTTAATTATATAAAATGTAAGTGAAAGTTTAAGAGATCATTAATCCGTTGTCATTGTAATTCATGGAGAGTGGCAGACGTCACTTTCTATCTGTAACTCTGCCCATTTCCGGCCTCTTTGAATCCTACATCATTGATAGATAAACTCTCAAGATTTGTACAAACGGAGGGTAAAATGAACCGCTATCAGCTTGAAAGAGAAGTATAAGAAGAAGTAGGATGAAAAATGAGTATTAAATACAGACATAGAAAATTTACCTCATAATCTATTCTGGATGTGGTATGAACAGAAGTGTTTTAGAATGTGTTTTGAAAACATATTAAGAAGTGAAAGACGGACACCGCGTTGATCTGAGATAGGGACTACGATTGGTACAAAAAAAATACTTCTTTGAAGAATTTGTTCGTGAGGAAGGCATATTTAAGTCGGGTACCTGCTATTTTTTAGTTAATTTAAGAAAGCCTCGTTTGACGAATTGAGTATTTGTGTAAGGACTGGTTTATCAAAAAAACTAATTATGCGTTCCTATGAAGATAAAGTAATATCTTTAAGATCAAAAGTGTGTAAACCTCAGAGATCGCGATATTGTTTTCTCAGGCGATCACGCGTAGCAACGAACATGATCCGTTAAAACGTGATGCCTGTTGTTGGATAACTTTGATATCCCCACTAGGTTTGAAGAGGGTATACTAGCTTGTGAAATAACCCCCATGTCCGGGAGGAAACAAATCGGCACGAAATCAGACCGAGTAGTACATTATACATGTACCCCCTCCAAGATGCTCAACCCATCCAGGTATGGCGTATGTATACACAAACATATGTTGGTAATTCTAAAGCTCCTTTTATTAAGAGTAGTATATTTTCCTAAAGATAGTAAAGTTATAACATTCCCTAATGTTCGATTATCTACTTGAATAGATCAAGTTTATTGACCCTTACGCTTACATAATAAAGAACTATAGAAGGAATGCAATTCATTAACAATATGGGAACATGTTTGTGCAAAGTTCATGTTAGAAAGAAACAGATGAAGTAATTACAGCATATAGCATATTGGACCATTTTTAAACATAGTTATTGAAATTCTCATATATATACGACTAGAGAACATTAAAGAAGTAGAGCAGAGTGGTTATTACATATATAAACGCTGCAGTCAGTTATAATTTTTTTCATTCATTAACATACTTTTTGAGATAGATAAAGATAGTATAGAGAAAGAGATTCTGTAATAATGGACGATGAAAGGGGTTCATTGGATTCGAAAAGCAGAGGGTGTATGGTGCTGGGTTGGATTTTTAGCAAATTATGGAGAAGTGCAAGGTCTCTACTCAGGGGGTGGGGATATATAGGTTTAAAAAGCAATAAGTAACAGGCTTGCATAAATACTCAAGATATTGCGGCAAGAGCTAACCCACGTGCATCATTAAAAAGACGTATTGCCGATGTTTCAGATGAGATGGTGGATGATGTTAAGCGTAAAAAAGACCGTAAATGTAGGCCAGTTATAGGGCAAGAAAGTTTGTCACCAAAGAAAGAAGACTAAGGGCAAAAAACCTCTAAAGGGAAAGTGTATTGATGTATTTGCTATTTAATTACTAACTGTTAACTTTTACACGTGTGCTATTACTCTGTAGTATAAGTAATGTTTTCATGAAAATGTTCATAATACGACCAGAACTCACACATACAAGATGCATTTCCTTATCGTTCTAGTGCCTGCTGTTTGTAAGAGGTGAATTGGACTCTTCTCATAACCCGTACCCATATTAGGCGTAAGTGAGTCCAATTTCATCAGTTGTTAATCCGTATTCATTCAATTACCAAACCGATGTCTCTCTAGAATTCAATACTCCAGGAACTTCTGATCAATATCTAGATTCATCTAATGGATTTTTATATGTAAAAACGAAGTTGACGAAACCTGATGGTAAGATCTTCCTTCGGTGACGACCATATGGATTACAGAATCAACTTTCTGTATACATTGCTGTCAATTGCAGATTGAAGTCTATATTCTTAAGAAACATTTATTAGGATGCGTCAGCGCCAGTTATCCTTATAGAAGTTATAATAGAACATTTTATTAATTATTCAGCATGACAGCCAAACAATCTTAATCTCCAATCATGTGGTGGTTTATAGTTTTAAAGGACGAAGCCTGCCACATATAGATAAATCAGCTAAAGTCATAAATAACACTTGAATTTTACAAGCCGTTTAAATGTGATATCTTCGTCTCAAGAAAGGACTCATGTATTACATCTGTAAATACTAGAATCCGTTTAACCGACAGAATCCCAATTGCTCTTAAAATTAAAAAGTAAACCTACTGCTACGGATGTATGTCCAGAACCTGTTTGTCAAATTGTTAGAGGCCTATCTCTATGTTAGAAAAGTGAATTATCTCACCACAGAGACATTTGGAAATTGAAAAGCGCTTTTGAATACTACAGCAAGTATCCTCATTAACAGAGTTGAAAACCAGGTTTTATTTAATTTCACTCAAGGCATTATCCGAGTATTATATCGCCTAATATTTGGTGAATTTACGCATAGAAATAATAATAGGGATTGTTCGAACATGAAGGCCTACTCAGGGAAATAATTAAAAAGTCACCCTATACACATTCGTACCTTTTGGACTTAGGGGTATCAGTGTTGCATGTGAATGGACTCCTTATGGTCGTGATTATTGAAATGTTATACGAATTGAAACCAATCTCTCTTGCACTCGCCCCTTTTACGAGCTTAATAGCCAATACTGTATCATGCTAATTGATAGTGGGACAGGGCGTAAATCTTGAATAAACGCAAGAATAGTAATTTAGTGCGCTATGATATCACCGCTGACCTTTGCAGCTTGTACGCCTATCATTAAACATTTTGAGAAAGGGCAACATTGGACAAAAGTCTCACCTTGGATCAAGTCTGCAATCGTCCCATCACATTTAGTGGCTTATCTTGAACATTCCTCAACTCATTGAAATTGACAAAGTACGAACGTACTCTTGAATTATTAAAGATGGAAGAAGAAGAAAATAAATCCGGTGTTTGCTTTCACACGCCTCTCGTATGTCCCTTTGGGATGTGTTGAAACCGTTTGTCTATTTCTTACTTCGGCTGCCCTCCGTCTTTCGGATTCTTTCTTATCCATATATTCAAGGGTGAGCACCCTCCTTAGGAGTCTTCAAACTCAGCTTGAGGATGCTGAAAACCCATAAAAACGAGTTTTTAGGACCCCCCTTCCCCTTTGACATAGCGGGTATAAACAATAGCATTTCTATTTTCGTTCACTTCTTCGTGATATTGTCATACCAAATTTCAGCGCCTTTCTATGTTTAGTTTTAAGGGTTTGGAGGCTAGGACCCCCTCGCCTTGGCATAGCGCTTGGAAAACATTGGCTTGTTCTATTTCGTTCACTCTCTTCTATATGTATACCAAATTCCAGCTTCTAGGTTTATTTTTTTGTAAGTTTTGGGCTAGGATCCCCGCTCTCCCCTCAGGAGTAGTGGCACGAAACCTCAAGGCCAGGCAGGCAGGGCAGGCAGAGGCAGGGCCCAGGCAGGCAGCACCTTCGTCAACCACGGTAGCATTTTGCAAGAGAATACCTTTAAAACCAAAAAAATATATATGAGCACCGTAGCACCGGTGCAAAAGGCGACTTGAAGGCTTGCTCCGATCCACTCGAGTAATACCAGGTATCGCATTCGCAGACCTTCTAAGCATAGGGTTAGACAACCAAGTTCAAACTCAAGTTTAGCTCGAAAATAAAAAAAAGTTGAATAGCGAAATATATTTACATGCATATGAATAGTAGAAGCATCCTAAACCTTCATAATAAATACCAATCGAATCCCCATACCTTATAACATATAGGGAGACACCAATATCAGGTGATTCTATATGTAGGATAGGTCGTGGCTAGAAGTGTCAGAAAGGAATAGTTTAGGAAGCATCCTAGCAGACTTATAATACACACCAATCGAAATCCACATACCTATATAACATTAGGTGTAGGACACCAATATCTTAGGTGGTGTTCTATTGATGTAGGGACATGCGCCGTGCTAGAAGTTGCTAGAAAGTACCAGAAATGAGCTGGCATCTAATAGTGCCAAAAAGTAACTGAGGGAAAAAATGAGGGTGCCGAAAGCCAGGCCCAAGTGCCACTTTAGCTGTGTAATTCTACGTAACGGTTGTTATTTTGGGTATTTGTATGTAACTGGGGAAATATTGGTTTGATGTTTTTTTGTTTTATGAATAGGGTAAGGAAGAAATGTTTTGTTGTTCGTAGTTGGGTGATTTGGGGAGGGGTTAGAATTTATGTTAGCTTTTTGTAGCGATTTGTTCTATAAATTGGGGGAAGATAGTTTAGTTGGGTTGTAAATGTAGAAAACAGAAATTAGTTTCCGGAGTCAAATGGTGGGAGAGGGCATATACGCAGGGCTCTTAATGGGTTAAAGGGCTGCAAAGTGGCTTGTTTTTACCGGAGTGGAATTGAGTTGAGGGTCCATGTATGGGGATGCGTTTGGAAGTGGTTTACGGTTAATTGAAAATGTTAAGTGGTTTTGAGTTAACCAGGTTCATAAACTGTTGTCGTGAAACGGGAGGGTGTCATTATCTGAAAGTTCATGGGTGAAACTGATGGAGGGGTGCAAGTGGTTTATAAAGTTGAGTATGATTTTGAAATCTATGTGTTTGGGTATGGCGACGGAAAACGTCGTCAACGTTCGTAGCGTAGCCAAGTGATTTGTTGGGGAAGTATGTAAGGTATGAAAAAATTTAAATTTCTTAAAGAATTCCCAGAATATGGCGGAGGAGTTGGAGGGGAAAAGGGGTGAAACCCATCGATAGATCCAAGGTTTGTTTTGAAATACTTGATCGTTGAATTGAAATACATTGTTGATCAGGTGTTAAATAGATGAGTTTTTTGATGAAGGGGGGAAGGTAGAGAGA
Source organism: Trachelipus rathkii (assembly GCA_015478945.1). Lineage (NCBI taxonomy): Eukaryota > Metazoa > Arthropoda > Malacostraca > Isopoda > Trachelipodidae > Trachelipus > Trachelipus rathkii. The sequence continues at coordinate 9,411 of JABUQX010022938.1, forward strand.
TTACTGGACCAGGTTATAAGAACATCAAGGAATTGTAAAGTGTGATCAACAGGGACAGAGGTAAAAAGTGAATTAACGTCGAAGCTAAAAAATTGATGGGTTGATTGGGGTTTAGTTGAATGTTTTTTTGTTATAGAAATCTTGGGGGTGTTTTTTTTGTGTGGGGGGGGGGGGGGGGATATGTTACCGAATTAGGGGTTTTAATGTATTATATATTCCAGGTTTAGTTTATAGGTTTTTGCGAGTTTGTGTTGGAGACTATTGGCGTGACGGGATGTTTCTGTTTATGGAGTTGGGATATTCCGTTAGAATTTTGGTATATGTGTGCATCTGGGCTTTATTGATTTATGAATGTCAGGTAGTCTTTTTTGATATATTTAGAGTTATTATTTGAAGGTGAAGAAAGAGTTTTTTGGAAGGGGATTTTTTTCGTGCATTTTTATGTATGAAGCGAGGGGTATGTATCAGGTATGGGGTCTTGGAGTTGGTTTGGCATTGTTTTATAGTCTTGGGTTGTTGGTATAACTATTTGTTGTTTTCTTTATACTTCTGGTTATTGTATAATGTTTTTGCATGTTTTGTAAAGACCTTGGGGCGGTGTATAAATAGAATGGGCAGTTTTTCTTTTTTATTTATTGGAGTATTAACTATTTGAGGAGAATCCTTTCATGCTATCAAAGTTAACAGGTTTGGTGTATTATTTCTATTGTTTTATCCCAGTTTCCAAATTGCTATAGAATGAAGATAGTCTTCACCTGTTTTCGAGGCAAAGGATAATCCGTTAGGCCTAGGAGGGTTCGTTCATGAGAAATTCAATGCCATGAGTTTGACAGGTATTATATATGATTGATGGATGAAAAGATGCACCAGTACTGTCTTTTTGAAAATTTGGTGGAAATTTATTGAATTAAATTGTCTGTTTGTTGTTTATAAGTATGTTATTTTTATAGCGTGTGTGCTCTCTAGTAAATTGGATGAAGTGTATGTTATTAGTTGGATGAAAGTTGTACCATGTGGACTGGAATTTTTTGAATAAATTAATGATATTTTCTAAAAATGATGACTATTTCTGCTTTATTTTTTTTGTTTCATTTAGGGTGGCTTATATAATTCTAAGACAGAGAACCTATTTGTTTTATGGTGGGTAGGTATTAAGGTTTTGGGAATTACTAAATTTTGTAAACATTTCTTTATAAAGTTCAGTGCGTGATTTTTTTATATTGGCTGAATCATACGAGGTTCGTTATTGTAGCAACGGCCTCGCAATATTGGAGGTTTAATCTAACACCCGTTTTAACCGGGAATCATATTTAGCATAATTTGTTAAACTACTTGACGTAGATAAATTTAAGATTTAACTATTCCTTGGGTGAGAATACAATTTAAATTAAATATAATGCATTGGAAGAATGCGCATATTTATTATAGGGACTTTTAATTAGTGAAACTTTATTAACTAAAAATCAATAAAACTTGAGCTTTCGCAATTATAATCGGGATTTTTTTTTGTGCTGTGGTTACTTGTACGTGATGACAAGCAAGAACACATGCACAGTCACTGAAATATACGAAGTTACAAGAAAAATTGGAATATCATCAAAATATTTCACTTCACTAAAAACACATATGACAACCAACCAAAATCTTTTCTAATTTTCATGCTTCCTCCATAGTACAACAGTCTCTCTTTCCCTCTTGAAAAAAGTTCAAGCGCAATCTTATTGAACGAAGCTCGAATACCTCCTGCGTATAAAAAAAACATACAAAAAGTGCTTTCCCTGTAAAACTCACCTTCTTAAATGTATAAGTTTAATTTATAAACCTCAGTCATTTCTTAAACACTCGCGTTTCAGTTTATTTTGGTGTGTACGATATATATATATATATATTATATAATATATATTATATATAGTAGTTATATTTTTGTTTATTGTTAGCATTTTTAAGTATCGTGATGTTTTGGATATCTATGCGATGGTTGTGTTCAGATCTATGATTTGTGAGGGCTTAGTTAGTGTTGTCTTTTATGAGGTCTTGTTTGTGTTGATAAGTACGTCTATTAAGATCATTTGTTTCACCGATATATATGGAAGGGCAGTTTTATTGATTTTTAGTTAATAAAGTTTCACTAATTAAAAGTCCTTATAATAAATATGCGCATTCTTCCAATGCATTGCATTTAATTTAAATTATATTTACACCCAGGGAATATTATAATCAGAAAGATTTACATTCAAAAGGAGCTTCGTTCGTATGTAGATATACCTGAAGCGCGTGACATCATAGTCCAACGTCAGACTCTTCATGGGTCACGTTGACTGTGGACGTCAGAAGTTGCGTAGATTGTTACGCTTGTCGTTCATATTATATATATATATATATAAATAGAGATATATTATATATATATATATATATATATATATTTGATATATATTAAAATATATATATATTATATATATAATATATATATTATATATATATATAATATATATAGTAAATCAAAATTCCCAAATGGTTTTTGAGATTTATAGAGTACGAATAGTATTGTTAGCAAGTAATGTCCCAAAAACCTCATTTTGGATGTTATTGTTTTTGGCGGTATGCACTAACGAATACGCCACGGGGTCGCCGATGTAGGTAGTCGGTTTCTCGGCTCTTAGGTGGACTACGGGGGGGACTAATCCCCCCTCCGGGGATGGTCTCCGGAACCCCGCATCCTTTGGGTCTTTGGGGTGTTCGCGGGGGCCTCCGCCATCCCTCCGGGGTATTGAAACGTCCCCCCCCTTTCGTTCCCCCATCGGCTCGAACCCCCTAAAAAGGGTAAATACTCCATTTAGGGGCTCGTTGACTCACTGCCGTAAAAGTAAACCCTAAACTTTACTGAGTCCCACGTTGCTGTAAAACGTAGCGCCCTAACTTTTACTTAATAGACTGTTTTTTAGCTGCCGAAAGATAATATGGCCTTTATTGTAGCTTATGTGTTTGGATATATATATATATATATAGAATATATATATTATATATATATATATATATTTAATTTTAATATAATATATATAATATATATATATATAAATATTATATATTATATATAATATTTATATATAGTATTAATATTACCTCAATAAGTTTGAAATTTTTTGCAGGGCTTCAAAAAAAATTTAAAATATTCATTTTTCTATCAGGAAGCGATAAATTTTTTTCTGCGAAAAATATGATTTCCATCACCTACAATAAAAGTTAAATTTCTCTCTCGTTGTTTAGTAAACCATCACATGAAATAGCAGATTGTATAAAACTTTTTTGTTCCAAGCTTAAATTGTTAGATTGCAAAAAAGCCAAAAAAGCACTTTAATCTTTAAAATTACATTATAAGTCTAATGGAAATTGGCAACATGTACACGTTAAACAAGATAACTTAAAATGTTGAAAAAAATATTATTTGGCATAGTCTATTCCCTTGTCTGTCAGGTTGTTAGTTTTCATATTATATCCCATAATATTGCCAGATTTTCAAACACTATGCGAACATACAATATATATTATATATATAATAATATATATAATATATATTATATATATATATAATATAATATATATATATAATATACTTAATATATATATATATTATATATATATATATATCCGCATATATATATATATACGCAGTGTGACGACATAATATAAAGCACTTACGCAAACCCACGTCACAGTATGACGTCACGCATTCATTTCAGCTATACGTACATACGAACGAAGCTCCTTTTAAATATACATAAAGGACCAGTAAACTCTGTAACTTAATTCTTATCTACGTCAAAGTAATTTACCAAAATTGTTATATATATTAATAATATATATATATATAGTATATATATATATTATATTATTATATAATATTATATTATATATATATATATATATATATTATATATATATATATAATATATATATATTTTATATATATATAATATATATATATATATATATAATATATATTTATTAATTATATGTTATATTATAAATATTATATATTATATATATATAATATATATATATATATATATATATATATATATATATATATTAATAATAATAATAATAATAATAATAATAATCATAATATACAATCGACACTCCAAGATAACTTCATTTGTGAAAGATGTGCCTGATGAAGATTATTTCAAAAATTATATAAATTTATTTATTTTTTTTAAATTTAAAAAAATATATATTTGCACATGTATTTAATTTAAATTTTGTCAAGATGTTAAATTTTGTTTTAAATTAATAAATTATTTGTAAACACGTGAAAATTTTAAATGTTAAAATATCTGATTTTTCTTTTAATATTTCTTTAATTGAGGGTATCCATTATTTTTAAATTTCAAATGTCTGCTATTTTAAAGATGTATTGGCATTATTTTTCCCAATGGAAAAGGGTTTCCGAGAATTATCTGGAAAATTTTCTCATAACATAATTATGTTATGATCTAACCAAGCAGTTTGATATAAACATATTGTGATGGTGTGATGTCGGGAGATCTAGGCGGCCAAGGAACTGAAACAGGTGGATCGGCAGTGGAGTCCAATTCCTTGGGCGTTTAGATCTCCCGACATCTTTAAATCATGTGATTTTTTTTTTTCATTTGGGAATTCGTCAAAGATGTGTACAATACACAGGTGAAAGACATTGCTGATTTAAAAGCAATAATCTCAGTTACTATTCAATAATTAATTTGGATAAATAATAAACCCTTTTTTTTTTTTGGGTTTTTTTTATTTTTTTTTTTTTTTTTTTTTTTTTTTTTTTTTTTTTTTTTTTTTTTTTTTTTTTTTTTTTTTTTTTTTTTTTTGCATCCTTTTATATTAAACACACATTTAAACACGTTTTTGAGAAAAGTGAAAAAATATCTGTTTAAAATTAAATGGTGCGCATTTATTTTATTTAGGATAAAACTAAAATAAATTTTGTAAAAGGAATTGGGTTTGAAAGTAAAATGTTGATAAGATTAAGGTGATGATTTAGTGTGATGAGGTGAGAGTCCGGTGGAAATCGTGTGGATGGGAAGCAAAAGTAACAAGTATCTTCAGAGTTTAAATATTTAGGCTATATGTTAGATGAAGAGAGAGCGGATAATGCAGAGTTTGGTAAGAAGGTGGATTCAAAGGGACTAAGTATTGAATGCGCTAGGCTTTTGTATGAGGATGTGTTGTTACCAGTGATGATGTATAGGAGTGAACTATGTTGTGGAATAATAGGTTTAGATCTTAGATACAATCTGTTCAGATGGACAATCTTAGCGGTGTGTTAGGTGTGACAAGAATTGAAAAATGAAGAGCTAACTTGTTAGGGAGTTATGTGGTGAGGAGAAAGGCGTAAATGAGAGAAAAAACGAAGTGTATTAAGACCGTTTTGTCATATGAAAAGGATGGTTGATAGTCGGTTGGTTAAGAGGATGTATAGTGGTGAATGTGCTGGGAGACCGTTCGGAAACAACTCATTTTTATTATTACCTCTTCCTTAATAACCAAATATTCTACTCTAGTTGAACCCGTGGCTAACATTATTCAAACCAACAATATTGACCTAATGCAGTGCTCTGATCATGTCCAAAGAATTTTAAAAGTTGTCAAAGACCACCTTAAAACTGCTGATCAAATAATTACTGATCTGCTCTTATCCGCCAATGTTATTACTTCTGAGTTCTTAGTAGAACTTGCACCACCTAGAAAGGTACAATCACAACAACAAAGAGCAAATCATCCTGCTGAAACTTCTGCTGAATATTGGAAACGTTCTGTACTTGTGCCTTTTCTTGAATCACTTTCATCCTCTTTAGAGACTAGATATTCAGAAAACAATGTTCCAGCATTTCATCTTTTTATTTGCATTTGTAGGGAACAGGAGGATTTAAATTAGAACTGGAGGGGAAGTATTGAAACAGATGGAACAGTTTGAATATTTGGGGGTGTATAGTGGAGTAAGAAATGATATGTTCCAGGAGCTGAACCATAGAATTGGAAAGTTTAATGAAACATTTGCATCGTTGTACACTTTGCAGAAGGATCGGAAAATACTGAGGAAAGTCAAGACAATAATATATACCAGCACTATGAGGCCCATACTAACTTGTGGAAAGGAGGCATGGACACTTAATATAAAAGTTAAAATTAAAGTGCAGGCACGGGAAATGAGAGTTTTGAGATTGATATTGGGGGTGACAAGATTGCACAGAAGAAGGAACGATGACGTGAGGGCGGAGCTTGGAGTGAAGAGTATATTATAACTGGTGAAGAGAGGTCAGTTGAGATAGTTCGGACATGTGAGGAGGATGGACACAAATAGGTGTGCGAAAAGGTGTTGTGAGTGGCAGTCGGAGGGAAGGAGGGGAGTGGATAGGCCGAAGGTGAGGTGGAGGGATGGTGTTGTGGAGAGGGATGACTGGGAGGAGGTGAAGAGGAGAGAATGTATTGATCGCGGCTATGGAGGAGCTTTGTGCAGAGCAGGCTGCAAAACTCCCATAAAGTAGATGGAAAGAAAGAGAAAATAGATAAGAATCTCTATATATAAATAGCATTCTAAAAAGTATAAAAACTTCAGTACTATTTCAAAAAGTATTAAGGCATTAAGAAGCCACGTCGGCTTATTCCAAGGACTGCGTATGACCAAGATCACGAAGTAACGCTCACTAATCATTTAATTTTTGTTAAAACCTAAATATGCGGCTATCTATAAAATTAATTATATTGTTACTTTAAAAAGTTATTATGTTAATTTGTTCCATAGTATATGTGATTACTTATACAGAAGAGGTAAACAAAGAGAAACCAGAATAACATGAAAAGCTTCAGAGTATGAATTCGATTCTTCTCGCAATTTCATGATAACTTACTTGCTTCTTCAAATACAAATTATTCGTATCCAATTTTAATTTAATTCACTGATCATTAATCTAATGATAAAGTATAAACAGCCAAAACAAGCGAGCAAAAAACAAAAACATTATCTTCTCAGTACTAGATAATCAAATTCCATATATGATATATTATACAGTACAATATAATTTAACCCTACAATCACTTCATTATGTCTCTTACACCATCAATACTTTCATAAAAAAATTACCAATATGATTACTTTCTTGAAGAGTTTAAATGGGGTTCCCAAAAAACTGCGTATTCAATATGTTAAAGCATGAAATGAATAGGGAAATGATGGAAAATATACAATGAAATTAAAAAAAGCAAAAAAAATGGCAAATTATTTTATAAAAATTTCTAAGAATGACCATCTTGCTGGACATAAGATAACCGTTAATGAAATCTTTAAAATATGTAAATCAGTTTTTATAAATATACATTTAAACGAATAATAAAAAGAATATTTATAAAGCTTTATTTTTAATTAATATATAATAGAGATTTATTACAAATTTTATGAAAATAATTTTAAAAAACAATTCTTTAGCCTAAAAAATAAAAATAAAAAGTTAAAAAAAAATCACAAAAAAATAAAAATAAAAACAAAAAATTACCAACCTTGAAAAAATCAGGGCTGCGGAATCGTAAAATAAATTTTTCGACACCGACTCCACTTAAACAAAAATTTTCGACTCCGACTCCGACTCCGACTACACTCAAATAAAAATTTTCGACTCCGACTCCAGCAGTCAAATTCAAAATTTCGACTCTGACTCAGCTTAGTGCTTACGCAGTTACAGTAAAACATTTTTTTGTTCAACATTTTTGTTAATAATTTTGAGAATAAAAATATACCACTTTTCCATGAATCTAATCTCCAAAGCTATACGGTAAAGTACCGTAAAGACATAATGATGCAGGCGCAACACATGACAAACATATATTTCAGTTTCGGAAACAAGTGTATAACGTAATTATATTGCCAAATTATTTTTAGTTTTTATTTTTATTATTAAAACCGCATTTTAAAAATTAACAGTTTAATTCTTTCAGTTTCAGAGTATTAAAAAGTATAAAATCATATACTTTAATTTTTTCGTCGATATATTATATATATATTATTATATATATATATATATATAATATTATATATTATATATATATAT
>JABUQX010022938.1:22500-34763 GCA_015478945.1 Trachelipus rathkii
GAGAATATTTAATAATTCTGTTTTCTTTCTTCCTGGACCAGCTTGAAAGGTCCCCAAACAGTTAATCAATGTTGTGTATACTGAAATCCCTTAGAGAATTTCATCATGGTAATAATCACTATAAAACGGATAATTAGATTTATTTTTGCTTTCATATTTTTTATAGTAATTTAAATTATCAAGTTTCATTTAATATAATAGAACAAAAAACTATTTTTGCATTCTGCAAGATTTTAAAATAATAAATTAATCCGCAATTTTAAAATAAATATCTGGCCATCCGCGAATAGTGAAAACTGTTTATCCGGTCCATCCTCAAATATATTATTTATTATATATATAATTTTTATATAGTATATATTTATATATTTATATTATATTATATTTATTTATATTTATTATTATATTATAATATTATATATTATATATATATATAATTTATTTATTTATTGTTATTATGTTTGGAGGTGGAGGGTGAGGTTTATTTATAATAGTTATAGTGGGAGTAGTAGGCAGGGTAGTATAGGTATAATATATATATTATAGCGGGGGTGGTGGATATTATGAGTGGCAGGGGGTATTTTATTAGTATATATGTGTATTTCTGGTGGGCGAAAGACCAGAGACGTAAGCGCAAATTCCAATCGTAGTTGGGAAGAATTCTCCAGATACAAGGAGTATGGTGTGGAGGACAGTATATCTCGCTAAGAATGGGAGGGGTAAATGGGGGTAGGGAATTAGAGTTTTTTTTGTTTTGTTCGAATAAAGTTAATATGAGGTTGAGATTACTATAAGGCTAGTAAGAGGGAGGGATCTTGTATTGTTTTGTTAGCACTCTGACCTGCGATGAGTTCTCATCATTGCTGCTATGCCGTATAATATATATTTTTTAATAACTCAGCTACGTTCTGGGTGTTTTTTAGATTGATGTTTTACTTTTGTGAACTTGTCACCTTATCTCCCAAGTTATATATCCTCACGCTACCTCCTTGTGGGTGATTTTGTAATATTTTTTTTGATTCGTTTTTTGTTTATAGTATAGGGTTTCCTCTCCCCTAGTGTCGTGTGGAATTCTCCCCCTTTTTTTTTCACTTACAGGCCTTATGTTAGTTTATTTTTAAGTCTATTATTATTTATTTGTGTATGTCACTACCATTTAACTCTGTTCACGTTCTTCTGAGTTTTTTTTTCTTTTTCTCTTCCCCTCCCCTCCTCCCCCCTCCCCTCTCAGGGGGAGGGGTGTTTCGGAGTTCACCAAAACGCGTTTTCGCTTAAACGCAAGGCCCCGCCGAACCGCGCCGCAACACGCGAAATCGCCAAGCAGGCTAGTCCATCACGTGCTTTTTTTTGCATTTCTTGTTTTTTCTATAACTCATCTACCTTCATGGTCCCTTTTTATTCCGGAATATTTCAGTTTATTTCACTTAGGATCATGAATGTATTTTCATATCCACGAATGCATCCATAAGACACATACACTCACCCTTTTTATACACTACACACATCGGACGCCTCCCTCAACCAACCCAGTCCATCCTCCTATTCCCACCGTTCTTTGTTTTACCGTAGACTCTCCATCCTGCTGTTTTCATTCTATCTCGTAATCTCTTAGTTCCTACGGTTCCATTCTTACCGTGGAGATTGGTCTTTATCTGTTTGTGCTGGCTTTCGTGGGCATAGGAGGTCTTCCGCATCCCCTACTACTCATTTAGATTTATTGAACCTATGAACTTATTTCTATTGATATAGTTTTTGCAATATTGCCCTTGCTAGATTAAAATCGCGCTGTATATAGCGTATATATTATATTATTTATATATTATTTATATTTATTTATATATTTATTATATTATATATTAATATATTATATTGTATTTTTATTTTATTTTATATAATCTTGTTAATACTCTATATATTTTAAATACGATCATATATTAGCTGCTTCTTCTGGAAGGTTTCACAGGTCTCCCGAACCCCTAGAGTCCTCTTTAAGAGTGGTCTTTACCACTTGCATATTAATACTACTACTTAAGTTCATGTAATATACTTCCATTGCGTTTGCGTCTATCATATGTTATTGCATCATCGTTTTTGCGCCATACCATATTCTTATTATTTCTTCTGATGCGTTTTCATCCCACCCGATTATGGAATTAACATCAGGAATTTGCGGGAATTAAAAATTGACCTCTCTCCATGTCACTTGACCGAACTTTGGAACTCGACCGTAACGCACTCTGGCAAATGTTTAAACTTAACAGATTGGCTCGTCTGAATGCCCTTATATTAGTTAAACAATTGTTACTTATTATTATAAATTCATTTTTATGCATACAAAAATTTTGGAATTAGCTATTCCATATTAAAAGTTTAGAAAAAAGCGCATCTCGATCTTTGCATTTTATAAATATATATATATATAATATATTAATTTATTGTAATATTATTTTTATTGTTTTTTTTAATCATATTATGATTTTTATTATTATGCTCATTTTTGTTATTATGATATTTAATATATATATATATATATTATTATATTTTTTTGTAGTTATTTGTTTTTTTTATTATATTTATTTATACTTATTTTTGTTTTTGTTTATATTGTATTTATATTTTATAGATGCTTGTAGACTAGAGAGAGAGAGAGGAGGGGTTTTTTGTGGTTTTTTGATTTGATTTGAGAGAGAGAGCGAGAGAGGAGAGAGAAGAGTATGATGAATGTAGATGAGGAGAGAGATGAGAGGTTGATTAGAGAGTAAAAACCTTTGCTAATGCATCCATACACACACAACATACACACAATATACACATACTTACACACACATTACTACTTACAAACATCGCATGACACACACATACACACCATACACGCATAACGTGTTTTTTTTTTTCAAACCCACACACACAACACACAACACACATGGGATTAGTTATATTAGTATATATATAATATTTGTATTTTATTTAGGTATTATATTATGTGTATATATTATTATATATATGAGTTTTGTTTATTATATTATATTATATATATATATGAGGTATATATAATATATATATGTTTATAATATTAAATAATTGTATATATATTAGTGTATGGTTTCTGTTGAGGTTTTTTAATATTTTTTTTTTTTATTATTGATAATCTTATAAAGCTATATCTTTGATATTTTAACGTAATTGTTTTTAAACTTTTGTATATAAATGATGAGTATATATTTTATGTTATATTAGGGTGTATATTATTATGTTATAGGGTATATATTATTAGGGTTGGGGCCTTTGAGCTTGAAAATAACATGTATCTCTTGAGATCGAAGGATCGGTGATGCGCAGAGGATCGATCTGGAGAAGTCCCATAGAGTCTGATTGCTCAGTGTCACAATTGATGAAGTCGAGTACTGAGGTGGGTGTACTCTTTTATTTCATGTTATGGATATTGTTATGCGGTTGTGTTGATGAAGTTTATTTAAAATAATCTTTGTTTCATTTTATACAAATATTCGTGTGTAATTTATGTTGGGTTTGTAGTTGTACATTATCGTTCTGTGCAGAATGTTAGTTACTTTACTGTTGTTAAGCTTTTTGTTATATTTTTGTTAGGTGTTAACAGTTTTAATTCTTTTCGCACATGTGCACTTTGGTGTATGTATGTTTATTAGTTGAGGAAGTGGTTTTGGTATAAACATAAAGGAAAAAAAGGATTTATAAATTTAAAAAAGTGTATAATGTTTTGTGTATATAAATCGTATGTTGATGTTGACCCTGTGACAAGCAAGGATCAAAAGTTTGTATAGATGTTTCGAATGGGGGCGAGTTTGATATAAAGCTTCTTTTAGCGGTATGTAATAACTCTAATGAAACAGGAACATACAAATACAAGCATAAAAAAATTTGCTCGTAGTATGACTGAGAAGCAGAAATACAAATATCGATTGTATATAATTCTTATATTTGCATCGTACGATCTTTAATACTAGGGAATAGGACACATAGCGAACATGAAGCGAAAGTCGGGCGTAATAGCCTGATCGATGAATATATTACAGGAGACACGAAGCGTATATAAGAGCGGAATCGGGTCACTAGATGTCTTAAACAGTGAAATTATTTTTAAATATAGTGACATAAAAGAATGTGATTGAAATTGTATGTTTTGAGTTATTTCAGAAATTCAGAGTATGTCATTATTCAGGGAATATTGTTTTGTTTGCTTTGTTTGTTTTAATTTATAACTTTGTTTATGATGTTCATTATACCTGATAACGAAAATTTTTGCACTAGTAGTGCAAAGTAATGTTATTATTCTTATTAAATTGGAGATGCTTCCAGCATAGGGTCCGTTTATCATACAGTTATTATAGTATATTGTAGTTTATAGTTTACCATAGTAGACAATAAATTTATAGTTTTTACGTAAAGCATGAAAAACGTTGGCACTAAATCATTTTTAAATACAAGAAACAATCTTCAACAATTCTAAGAAAATGAATTAAAATTAAGACCATAAAATTTTAAACACTGAAAAGCATTAAGTTTTTAGAAACTTGCTTAATTAATCTTAAGAAAACTACGTCACAAAAGAAGCTACTACATTTCAATACCTCTTTTCTTGTCTTTTCCAAAAAACATCATGTCCATTTTTCCATTTTTTATTATATCCTAAATACTAACAACATAATAACTCCAAAAGAAATTTACCCTAAGATAACCTTTGAAAACACATTCCCGAATCCCACATTTCTCACATCCCACATAAAGTTATCTTATTTGTTCTGAAGAAAACTGCGGAGGCAGCATTGCCACATTTGCTTACCAATAAGGGATTCCTGGTTATTTGTTTTCATTTAATAGAGATTTAATTTTTCTCATTTTCGGTGAGAGTATTGAGAAATAGAATTTGTTTCTATAGATGAGAAATAGAGAGCAAGTCAACGAAATATATTTTTTATGAACGCTATATCTATATGAAAGCACGAGTATGGAACATGGTTATGAGGAGAATGGGAGGCAGTGTTACAAAGCATCCCCATTCATTCGACAGTTACACATAAACTCAGATTCATAGAATTTTAATTCTTCTCTACGAGACACCCACTGGTGTCTATCAAGATTTTACACCCATTTCATTCTTAGTTTTATGTATACATGTTATAAATATCTGAGTGTAACACTAGGATTCTTCTCCTGGAGCATTTTAACCGAAGAGCTGCCACGAGCAGGTCGTATATATGTGTTCCTCTTTCTTTTGTGTTTCTTTTCGTTCAAAACTTTGACTTTAGCAGATTTATTACTAACTTTTTTAATTAATCGAAGATAGATAGCTGCTAGCACACTTTAATCTATAGCCGCTGCTTATTTGGAGTTCTATCGTGTTATGTATCCTTAATCTGTGTAGCAAAAAAAACATTAGAAAGGATACTCTGTTGTGTGTAAAACTTGTTCTCGTCAATGGAGTTCTTTTCGCGTTGCGCGTTCGTAAAACTCTTCGATTTTTTGATTTCTCGACATAATATTTCGTGTAATTTTATTCCATAAGATAACTTAATTTTTTTATTATGAGGTCACTAAGAGTTGAGTTCTATATAGGTGCGTTGAATATTCCTCTTGTTTCATTGAGAGCGATAGCAATGTGTGTGTGATGCTAACTTTATATATTTCTTAACCCTGTACTGTGTTTCATATATTTATGGTCATATTTTGTATAGGTGAAAGATGTTGACTTTTTTTTTCTTTGTCTTTTCTTTTGTCTTCCTCTCTCATTGTCTCTTTCTCTCTCTCTGGCTCTTCTTGCGTTGTCAAGATAGTTAGACTGTTGTTTTTCTGTTCTTGCGTTTCTTTCTTTTGGTGATGTCTCTTCTCTCTCTTTCTTCTTCTCTCTCCTCGTCTCTCTCTCTCTCTCTCTCCTCTCTCTCTCTCTCTCTCTCTCTGTATTTTGTTTTGAGGTTTCTATATTTCTTTTTCGCCCGATATATAAACTCTTTTATGTTTATATAATTTAATATCAGAAAAAATTCTAATATTTCATTTTTACAATCTATTCTATATCGCAGTAAAACGTCAATAAGAACTTTTATTATTTGAACATTACTTTTATTAACAATAGACGATATGTTCCCCCCGCGCCTTTCGTTTTTTTTAACTACATTTTTGTTTTTTAAATTCGCGAGGGCCCTGGTAAACTCAAATATTCTCCAATTTCACTTCCTGCATTCTCAAATCTTTATGTTTTTCTCAGCTTTCTCTTGATTTTAAAATCTTATTTAGCTCATTTTCTCTTAAATTCCATTATTAAGCTACTAAATCTGATCACTTGATGAAATTTCAATTCTTTTTTTCATTGCAATAATAATACACTTACAAGTCCTTCACTTATTTACAATTTCGCTTAAAAAGATATGCAAAATCACAAACTGGCTACCTCAGCCATTCGAGTCACATGATCTTTCCTTTATGACATACACCTTCATTCCTTTTACAAGAAAAAGCAATTTTTTAATTTTTGGTTGTTATATGAAGATCAACAAGTTTTAATTTCTTTATCGGTTTGTTAAGTCATCATTTACTTTCTGGCATGAGCTTTACGTTAGTGGGTATTCCTCCACATAAGTTTCAAATCTACGTACATAGTGGATAGAACGTTTTTTCTTTCTTTTTATATTTTTTTTTTTAGGAACTCCCCGCGTTCTACTACCTCTCTTTGAATGACTCAAGTCCGAGAGTGCTAAAAAACCAAGTTTTCTTTTTATTGTTCATTAATAATTTTTTGAGAGTTTGTGATTTACTTCATCATTGTTTAGGAAATGAATTTCTGTCAGCTATATATTTAATTAAAAATACATGACGAGTCTGCTTTTAAAATAATAACAATAACAATATCAGTGACGTCAACCGTCTCGTATTCAGTTGGTACTTGAACTTCAAAAGATCAAAATTACCGTCGGCGTGAGAGTGTGGCGCAATGGTTTTTTGCTGCAGTTTAATGTCATTTGGGTTTTATTTTCTTTGGTTGCATATTTATGTGATTATATTTAAAATTTTACCAGGTAAAGTGTTTATATTATCAGGGCCAGTAGTGTCCCTATTGTTTTTGGTGAGTAGTTTGCGTTATAGGTGATGAGATATTATGGTTATATATATATATATATCTTTATGTTATATATTTATATATATTATGGTTATATATATATATATATTTTTTTTTAGGGATGTACCGATTAGTTTTTGCTTTGTAGTATATATATATATATATAGTTTATTTATTGATATTATTATTATGTATTATAGTATATTATTATTTTTTTGAACATATATAATTTATATATATTATATATATATTATGTATTAGTAGGTTGGACAAAAATTCTGAAGATGAGGGGTAAGGTAAGGTAAGGTTGAAGTGGAAAGTATAGTAGTATATATATATGATTATATATATATATTAGTATTATATAGTATATGTAAGTTCCGTGGGTTGAAAACATAAAAAGTGTAGTGCAGATTTGAAACAACTTTATTTTGTTGCTCACTTCAGATACAAACTGAAATGTGTTAAAAATAAGTTCTTCAAGATTTGTTTTCATATCCCCCATATCTTTACTTGAAGTTTCTTTTTATTTAAACAATAGAATGGAGATATTATTGCCTAGAATAAGCGTATTTGCCTAAATATTGTTAATCTTACATGTTTCTAAACATAGCCTGCATAGTTAGCACGGTAAATTTTTCATAGAAAATCAAGATTGTCTGTAACTGAATGGTATTTCGTTCGATGAAATGTTTGGTTTGTAGTATTGCATTCCATGTTCCGAGAGAAGTGATTGACCCGACCTATTTGGAGAAACAGCGTAGGACATCTTGTGACTATTTGCGTTTCAACTATCCGACCGTGAATGATCACGGATTTACTTTGTAAGGAAATTTGTTTGATTACTACGCGAGAGATATTGTCATCATAATGGAGTCATCAGAAGAGGTGGGAGGTGAGTCAGGGTAGTAATTCCCCCAGTCTATTTCTAGTGCAGCAGTGTAGGAAGTGGCGTTGAAGGATTTGACTTCGTTTAGCTTTGTCTTGTGATTACATTTTGCTATGTGAAATTCCCATGCTACCATGAATTTTCTTGTCTGCTTGAAGAATTTGTTGACATGGAAATCTTCTTATTGTTTCCCGTTCATCTGCTCTAAACATTCAGTTTTTGAGTGATGAACATAAAATTAAGGAGTTGTTTAGGAGCACTGGAGAAATGATGTTCTGATATCAGGAGAAAGTTTTTTGATACTTCGTGATATTCCATATATAGTGAAAATTTTCTTGTCACTCCATTCTTGACAGAAGGGATGTGGAGCGTGATATAGAAAACCTAATTGGGGGCATAGAAGTTCAGTACTAATCGTTACCAAAAGCCTCAGATCATCAGATGCGGATTCTGTTGAAACTACAATCGAAGCAGCCTGTTAGCTTTAGTTAGCCATCTTGCATGGCTTAATAGGCACCCGGCTGTGCAGTTTTTCAAATACCGCAATATTATTATGATTCTGCATATTTTTAGTACCTTTGCTCTTGCTGAAATTAATAATACTGATTTTTTAGTAATATTTACATGCTGGTCAGTACACTAGAATTCTTTCGTAACTGTTTTTCAGGAACGATTCAAAATACAGTAGCCTGGATATTGGTTGAAATATTAATGATGGGTTTGGTCTGAGGATCAATGAGAGCAGTTTGGTTATAGGTCCTTCATGTGACGATGGCCAGTTGTCTTCCCATCAACAACACTAATTAATTACTTCCTGAGTGGCAGTTCATTAAAAAGCAACATGCATATGGGCCATTGAAGTGGTCTTTTAAAATGTAACTCCAACAGTGTGATTATTCTATTCTTGTTATCCCCGTATTCCACTAGAGTTCCATTCGCCAAATCAACTGTGCTCTTAATAAGTCTCTGTAGATCTGTTCGTTCAATTAATACCCTCAAGATATTTCATTAATATACATGTCGAGATCTTCCTGAGTTAGGACTAAACGGATGCGATGTAACATGCATCTGTGAAATTGATCATCTAGTCACGTAATGTTTCTTTTTCTAAACTTCTACGTACACCTCCAGTATCGACAAGTGTGTTTCATCTATTTTTCCATCGAAACCGATGCAGACCATACCTCTGTGTTTTGCAGCAAATGCTCCTCTGACTGTTTGTCTCTCCAGTATTTTCTTTGGCCTTGTAACTTACTTGGTCAACAACGTTTTTTGGTGTCAGAAGTCCGAGGTCCTTGGAGGGCAGCATTAACTAATGAAGACATGACATACCCTATTGGAAGTAGGGTGTATACTTTCCACAACTCAGGAACTGGTTTCTATTTTGAGGGTGACATTCTTCCATTCTTCTGATTCTAAGGAAATTGATTCTTCTAGCACATGCACTTTACTCTCACTGCCTGATAATTCAACTGAACTTACATATTTTTGCGTATCTTTGTGTCTCATCTTACTTTTCAAATTGTCATACCGTTTTCCTTTTCTTTCACTGAAAGTTTCATGTTTTTCTCTGTTATTTCCTTGTTCCACCTTCCTATTATCATGCGTCTTGAAGTGTTTTTTGATCAAGCCAAAATTGCCATTTCCATATATTCATTGTTGATTTTTTTTTCCATTTTGGTCACGTCATTGATTACGTCAACTTATATACCATTATGACACACTTGTCACGTCGCTAATGTCGATGAGACCGCAGAAAAATGATTTTATTTATCTTGATTACTGTTTAGAGAAGAATTGTTCATTTCTTTGAATATTTCATCAAATCATTGACATTCACTATTATTCTCTTCACTTTCACTATAACACTTTCTAATATTTCTATTTGTTGTGAAATGCCTTGCTTTATTGTATTATTGTCCTTTAACTTCTGTTTGCCATCTAACTTTGCTAGATTTGATAATACTCCGGCATCTTTTGTTGACTACTTGGATGGAACTTGTTAGCTCTAAATAAACATCCTTAGTCCAGTGGTTAGCTGATTTCGACAAGTGGTTGTGGATACACAATATTGCAATGCCTTTCTTTATGCCTTGTTGCACATGCCATGATACGTCTTGCATTAATAGTAATATACACTGCACCCACAGGACTTATCTCAAACGTCGATTAGTCTGGATCTGAAATGAGACAGAAATAGCTCTCAATTAGTATTAAACCAAATTTTGAAGAACAAAGTAGGCATATAAAATCATAACTTAAAAATAGTAAAACGATGTTCAAAACACCTTTTAGGGAAATCTTAAATATGTTGGGCCCCCTAGACATTGAGTATATGCAAAATGATTTTTTGTCTCACTATAGGGGAAGCCAAGGGGCACCAATTTGACCATGTTTGGTTATCCCATAAAATATTCAACCCAGCTTTAATAATATTATATAATTATTTATTATCCTATATATTATTTTTTTATTATTACATACCTATCATACTGTTTATATATTATTTAAAATACATACATGATAGTATTATATATTATATATATATTATATTATTATTATTATATATATATATATTATATATATATGTATATATTGGCATGCATTTCCTTTTAAAAGGTAGTTTACTAAAAATGTCAATTAATCAATAACTAATCGCAAAATCTGCTCGTGCAGCCCAGCAGTGTCCCAGTTGTTTAGCTAAACCCCTTCTTTACTTCATTTGAAGCTTCAGTAGTTAATTTTTTGCTTTCATGTTAATTTTTAGTGGAAAATTTTTTTTTTTATTTCTTTTTTATATATATTTTTTTAAGGGGCTCGAGCCGACGGAGGGCGAGGAGGGGGAACTCGAAATCCCCTCGTTCCGTCCCCTCGCTGAGCTCGTGGAGAGACCTCAAGTACTCTTTCAATATCTTTTGCTATTTCATCTATTTGTTGTTGATTTTGTTTTTGTTAGTTTTTTTCTTTTTATTCCTTTTCAGTAAAAAAAAAAAAAAAAAAAAAAAAAACTCATTGGCATAATAATATTCTAAGTGGGTTGTTGAAAGACCGCAAAATCGTTACATTGTTCGTTTCCGATATATATCGGTTTACTACCCTCGAAAGTTATAAGTTTCCTATATTATATATTTATGTTTTTTTAGTTTTTTTTATTTTATTGTTTAATATATTATAATATAATATTATATAATAGTTATTTTTGGAGGTTGTGAGTGTTTCTTTTTTAATATATATATATATTCTTAGTTATATTGTACTTATAATATGACTATTTAGGTAATAGGTAAATAGGTGTTATCTTGTCTACCTAATCGTATGATTGTTGATTTTTCTGTATATCGATTATATATATCAGTTGAATATTTGATCTTACCAATTATTATTTTATTGAATTAAAAGTTAATATTTAAAGATGAAATAAAGGAGAACACCGAAAAAATTATTCCTATAGGCAAAACTTGTTTTTACCAAAAAAAATTAAACTATATTAATTATATTTATCGTTAATAGGGAATCTGAAGAAGGAATTTTTACAGAAAATGAATGGTAAGTGACATATACGAAATTTGTTCAAGTGACTGCGGTCACTTTTAAGTTTTTTGGCTAATATTTCCAAAGTGTAATTTGTGGACTTATGAGTAAGAAAATGTTATACTCGAGTGCAATATTGAAGGTGGAGTCATTAAATTAAGAGGAAGAATGGAGAGCGAAAAGTTTTTTTTATAAAATTTTTTTTTGGTGGTTTTTTTTTGTGGTTTTTTTGTTGTTTTTTTTGTGTTTTTTGTTTTGGGTTTTTGTTTTTGGGTTTTTTTTTTTGTTTTTTTGTTTTTTGGTTTTTTTTTTTTTTTGATTGAGTTTGTATGCGGATTCGTGATAGTGCTGTTTGTTTTGTGTTGTTTTTTGTGTCTGTTTGTTTTTTGTGCCTTGGTTGGGGGGTTTGGGTGGGGTTGTGGTTGTTTTTTTTGTTTGTGATTGTTTGGTTTTTTTGTAGTGTCTGAATTTGGCTTTGTTTTTTTTTTTTTGTTTTTTTTTGTTTTTTTTGTTGGGGTTTTTTTTTCTTTGTTTGTGTTTTTTTGGTGTGTTTGGGTTGTTTTGGGGGGGTTGTGTGTGTTTTTTGTTTTTTTGGGTTGGTTTGGTTGGGGTTTTTTGGTTTGCTTTTTTTGTTTGGTGTTGGCGTGGTGGGTTGTTTTCGGTGGTTTGTTTTTTGTTTTCTTTTTGGTTTTGTGTTGTTTGTTTTTTGTGTTTTTTTGTTCTTTTTTGGGTTTTTTTTTTTTTTTTTGGGGG
>JABUQX010022939.1:0-20411 GCA_015478945.1 Trachelipus rathkii
GTCAACAACAGGGGTATTGAGCAGACGGTTAAGAATAGACATAGCATCAATTAAACAAATGATGGAAAGAGGAGAGATAGGAAAGATTGAGTGGATTAGCACAAAAGAACAGATAGCGGATATATTGACTAAAACAGGTGTTAAGGGTGATAATATGTTTCACTATGTTGAGAAATAAAAAGAGTGAGAAAGAGGAAAGAGAAGAGTATAAGATTGATAGATTGTTCCTGTTGTCGGTAATGGAAAGGAGAGGAAGATTGTGTTGCAGAGAAGGAGCAACAACCTGTACATATGTTATATAAGTACATGGTGAAGGTAAACCATTGTAACAAATGGTATAGCATTTGTTCAGGAATTAATAAATACAGGGTTTGATAGGTTTTAACATTAACAAACAATGTTTAATTGTTTGTTTCTTTTTATTTTTACAGAGACTGCAAGCCTCTGATATATTTAAGATTTATATGCTAAGTAGATGATCATTAATAATTAGTATAAAATGAGCAATGATGGATAATCCATAATAAAAGATTAACATAATAAGAATCAACAAGATCAACTAGATATAGTCATCACATACACAAGAGGAGACTTTACAATAAGAGAGAGATTAATCCAGGAACCAACGAGATCTACTAGATATAGTCATCACATCCACAAGAGGAGACTTTACAAAAAGGGAGTGATTAATCCAGGACACAAAAGAAAGTTATCTGTCGGCATCAACTGTATCAACAAGAAAGAGGAGAATATACAGGACACCTAAAAACGTCATCTGAATCGTATCAACTGTGCAACTGATAGGTTAATGTGTGAATGTTCGCTCAGTGGTGGTTGTGAGAATTACGGCTGGGTAGTATACATGAGTGTGTGGGGCGCCTTTCATGCTTGTGTGTGGTATTGAAGTAGTCTTTCTCGAAATTCACCTAAATGCTGAAGAGCAGAGGACCGAGAGCCAGAGAGAAGGGACAGAAGATCACTAGTCTAGTTCTCCTTACAGGCAACCAAAGATAAGATTAGAAAATTTAAGATATTTCAAAATCTTCTTGTTAAATTCAAAGACCTTAGAAAGTCCAGAGATTAAAGCGACAGGACTATAGTTGGATTGTTGACTGGGGTCGTTTACCCCTTTTTCAGCACAGGCTAGATGAATGCGTGCTACCAGAAGGAGTGAAAGGTTGACGTTTGTGTAACGGAATTATCCTGTTACCCCAAAAACTCAAACGAGTATCATTTAGTCCTAAAACAATTTTGAAAAAAAAAAGAAAAAAAAAACGAGAGGAAGAAAAATGCTCTCTATAATGGCTTCGTCCAAAAGCCTACAACAACACTGTAAACAAACATTTTGTCCTAAAAAGCCAACATGGCGCGGAGTAGAGAATTGAAACCTTGTTTAAAAATCAAACCAAAAGTTCGATCAAACCAACGGTAATTGTGACCTTAAATAAACAATATAAATCAAATAATTAAGTAACGTGAAGAGTGAAAATCTGTATTAAGAAAATTAATAAGTGGTAAGTCGTTACATAAATAAAAACTAACGCCAGTAGAAAAAAAAAATAAATAAATAATAATTCCAAAGTTGCGCCAAAAATTTGAAATAACATCTTTGAGATTGTAAGAATGCTCCCAACCCAGAAACTCTCTGTAAAACAAATCCACTTGAGGAAAATCTTCCCCAACAACAATGAAAAAAAAGCGGGAAATAAGAAGTCTCCTTCATACCCACACGGGTGGAGAAGTCAACGACAAAACCCCCCATTCTACCCCACAAATGGAAGTGTTTCTTACTCCCACCAAACGGACACTTCTCAAATCCAACAATGAAAAAAAAAGCGGGAAATAAGAAGTCTCCTTCACCCAACAACACGGGGGAGCAAAGTCAAATGTTAAAGTCCCCATTCTTTGCCGACTTCCAATTTGAACATCTCGGTGCTTGCGAAGTACTGGAATAAATAAAATTAAAAATTTGGTAAATAAGAAAGACCATAAGCAGTTTTTATAATAATCAAATAATAAGTAAGTAGTAGAAAAAAATATTATACAATAATAATAAATGATATGACGTAGATAATAATTATTTCTAAGAATGAACACAAAGTCTTGGACAGAAAAGCTGAATCAAAATAAAAGTTATCCAATGTGATTCAAATTGGTTAAAATTTTAGAAAAGTAATTAAAATTCAATATATTATTAGAGAATAATAATGCTTTAAAACAGGTAATTAATTCTGATAAATACATAAAGGTTTTCTATATATTTTCAGGCCAAGTATTGTATTATTGAATAGGCCTAACGTAGAGCGAGACGGAAGCATTCTTCTGGTTTATCTGAAGCTTTCGAGTATGAACGTAATTTTGCACCTCCACGAGAGGTTGCCGTCAAAAGTTCTACCGATAGCCGAGGATGAATAGGAAGGCAAAAACTTTTCCTTCGCCAAACGTAGAAATTTATGATTGTAATTATATGTCAGAGTAATAAAATAATAAAAGTTTAAACAAAAATGAATGTAAAAGCCTAGCGCCCATAGTGGACGGCTTCAATCTCACTCTGATAAAAAAAAAACTGTTTACAAAAATTTATTTTTCAGGTTATAATATGATATCAAATTATTTAATGTGCATGGTAATTTTCCACCTCTTTTCAAATTTCCTCTCTAATTAGTTGGTATATTCTATTCAAAAATTTTCAAAATTAAAAATTTAATAAAATTATGTAAGTTACCGAAAAAATCGGGCAAACTAGAAACAGAAAATAAAAATCGAAGAAAACGGAGTTAAGACTCGTCACAGCCATTCACGCGCTCAAAGCTCACAGCTGGCCTAAAATTGCCTATCGGTAGTAAAAATTCCCTCCATTCTTGCCCTTTAAATTGGAGGCATCAGAAAAAAAAAAAAGCAAAGAGAGCGAGGAAGATCCCTTTACATAAATGCATATAGAAAGAAAATATTCCTTGTTTCTAGATAATGATAATTTCAATTTGAAACTAACAAAGTTTCTTCTTAACGTCGGCAAAGAGCCAGATCTACCCTAGAGAAAATTTGTACGTTCTTATTGAAGAAATTGTTTGAAAGAAAGAAAGAGACTGAAAACACAAGGGGACGAACAAAAATGGTTAATAAGGCGGAAGAAATTGTAGTATATTGGACTCATTGCAATTCTGACGGGGATAAATGATTTTATTAAAGTAGTCATTAATTGTGTTCTGATATGTAATTGTTTCTTCTCCTTTTAACTATCGTAGTTTCTGTCTTGCTTGTTCTTTACTATTCTATTGCGTATTATGTAAAATCTATAAATAAATTTTATGGGTATTTATATCAACTGTCAAACATATTGCAATTAACTCAGATGGAAGCTTTCTTCCATCTGCTGTTGCAATTTGTTTGATAGCCACGTCTAAGGTCACCAATTGATATGGGAAATTTCCATTTCCCATACAAACAATGCCCGCCTATTATATCTTAAAAAGATTTATATATTTGGTGCCAGCCATAGGGCCAGAGAGATTTGAAATTGTAATCTGTAATTAGGCATCCTCAACGCCTGACATGAGAGAGTCCACCACGATACCGAGTGGCAGGAGGATGCTTCACAGCATCTCTCCAATAGATTCTACTTATGAATGAATTATTATAATGAATTCTATTGTGTATCTGTGTTATAACCAAGTACCATTTATTGCCCATAGTTAAACAAATCAATTTTATACCAACTCAGGCAGCATATAATCAAAAATGGCTTCAGTGCCTAAATCATTATCAGATAAGCCGGCAGATTATGCTGGAGATCATTATTATGGGCTGTATTAATGTGTTATAAAATTTAAATACTGTGCCATTAGCAGATTACATTTGAATTTGATTATTATCATGTGTCTAGCTATTATTTCACTTGCCAATTATAGTAATAAAACTTTTGAAAGCAGAAAAAACCCTTTTCACTACATTCACCCTATTTATTAATTACTTATTATTTTGTAATGATTGCAATACAGTGATATATAGTATATATATTATAATATATATATATATAATAAAATATATATATAGTATATATAATATTATATATATATATATATATCTAGTATATATTATTTATATATAATATATAATATTATATATATATATTAATTATATATTATAATAATTATCTATATATATATATAATATAATATATATATATACTATATATAATAGTATTATATATTATATATTATATATATATATATATATATATATTTATATATAATATATTATATTATATCTATATATATCATCTTATATTATATAGTATAATATATATATATCTATATACTATATATATATATTATATCTATATAAGATATATAATATTAATATATATATTATATAATTATATATAATATAAATAAATATATATTATATATATTTATATATATATATATATATATATATATATATATATATTATATATACTATCTATATATATATATATATTATTTATTATATATCTTTTTCAGAAATATGCTTATGTTTATTTATTGGTTCAAGAAACTAAAAAGGTTCTATACTTCTATAGATAACTTAATTAATTAAGTTTATATCTTTAGAGAAAATTAATGGTCACTAAACAAAAATAGAAACACCATCATTCCTTGAATATTTTATTCCTCTGAGATAAAAGTACTGTACAGTTTGTTCAATTTATGAGAATAGTTTAGTTAGCAACAGTTTAATGGGAAACAGTCAGTTCGATCATGATTTAAAGAGTTACCAAATCCACCGCCATTACTCTCATGGAGGCCACAATCTTCTACTGGAATCCTTTAAATTTATCGACAGTTTAAAGAAGCTTTCTCATCCAAACAATTGCGATATTGTTAAAAGAAGGGTGAAGTTTAAGCTTCAGGATGAACTCCTTTATTTTTGAAAAACTCACACTAAGTGGATACTTCTTCATTTGTTAAAAACTTTTCTGTTTGTGCCAGTTTTATAATTCATTAGGCTTTTTTTGCACGAACAGGGTTAAATCACTGTGTGGAGACATGAATTCGAAACTGGAAGTTCCTTTATAGACGGAGAAAAATATTCGGAAAGAAAAGCGGTTAAGCAAAAAATTACTTAAAAATGCTTAAAGGGACGCTTCTGTGCATTTAAAAATGAAATGCTTGCACAAGGGCTAATCTAATAATTATTTTACTATGAAATTAGATGCTGTTCCTGCGATAAAAACAATTTAATAATACGACAGCTAGTCAGTAAGGAGATACCAAATCGCAACATTTTAACTAATATATCCGAGAACTTGTTTTTGACGTTTTAAAAGAATTCGAAATAATAAGAGGCAAGTATCTAGCTTAGTTACGGATAGCGCATCAAACATGATCAGTACGATTGAAAAATTAAATAAGGGCAATGAGAAAGAGGAACAGGAAGCTGGTAAATGTGATATTGATTTTATTGAATGTCAAAACGAAGAAGAAATAGTTGTTTTCAGAATGAACTTGATAAAACCATGATAAAACTATGTTCCGATGACATTAACCTTTCACACATGAGGTGTGGAGTTTATACTTTAATGTTAGTAGCGCGTGATTGTCTCCGCAATTAATCATGCCAGTTAATCTTATAAGCAAGGCTAAACAAACAGCAAAAGCAAGGCGAATCCCAATATAAATGGAAGGTCTAAAGCGTTAAGCTGGAAAGTTTCAATCTTAGATCAAGAGATTAAGATGGAGAGTGACATGTCTTATGTCGAAAGGCTTTTGCAACTAAAGCCATATTAGTATGATGCTTGCCGGTACTTCTGAACTTTCTCTCTCCGATAGTTAGTGGAAACAAATCAAAACACTCAAAAAATATTCAATCAGAAGTTTTGACTGCAGATTTTTTTTTTTTTTTATAGAGAATGGATTTTATCAAATTATTACATAAATTCATAGAAAGAAGGGAAAGAATGTTAACTGAAAACAAAATATTTTTGTCGGCCATCTTTGTTGGTTCACAGTTCAGTGTCTTCCTCAGAACCGAAGAGTCTGATATTAAAAGCTAGGAATGTTTCTTTGTGAACTAGGAACTTAAAATGAATAATACTATCGCAGAAATCTGGTCGGAGTCAGATAGTTCAGTCAGTTTTTAGAATCCCCCTGGTGGTATCTTTGTCAGATCGAAGAGGTAAATATTTGATCCAATTGGAAGCTTGCAGAAAAGCGACTGAAAAAGACAATCTTCCAGTAAAAGACCTTTAACCTAAAATCCTCTAGAAATATACTCAATTTAGAATTCCACAAGGCATTAGATGAGAAATAATAGAAATCAACCGGAAATCAAAATTAACAGTTTTAATTGAAAGAGATTTCACAGTATTCTATCTGCTAAAATTTTTCAAGATGCGGCTTACACAATAACAGCTTTCTCTCCTAGTCAAGTGAATATTGAGAGCTTATTTTCTGCTTTAAAAAGTAATAAAATTGGATCTTAGGAGATCGGTAAAGGAGGATTTTATTGAAGAAGTTTTATTTTTTAAGAAAATTGTTTTGGATAAATTTATGGTGCATATGCTAAGGCAGTTCAAAAAGAATTATTTTAAAATGTATTAAGAATAACTGTTATATATATGTTTTTTTTTTTTTTAAATAAAAAATCTTTTTTAATAAAATTTTGTTAAATCAAAGGGAGGTAACAAAGAGTTCAAAGAGGAAAAATATCTTTAAATTTTAATAGGCCAAGTCAACTCCAATTTGAATTTGCTTTTATATAACAAATAAAATTTATTATTTGTAATAAATTATTATACGTAAATGTTCAGCGCAGTTCATCCGTTCGAAGAGGAAATTGTATTAATAATTTAGGAAGAAGTGACTTATTCTTTTCTGTATTATTTAAAATTCTTACTTAGCTACAAAATATGTTTTTAAGTTTTTAATTCTAAGTTAATAAAGATGTTAACAAACATTCAATTTCATCAAGCAATAAAGATTTTGATACAGAGAATTAATGATTTCATATTTGTGAATGAAAAAGGGAATTATAACTAGAGGTCGGAGTCGGAGCCGAGCCGACAATCTTAAATCCGGACCGGAGTCGGAGCGGCATTTTAAAAATGCTGGAGGCGGAGCGGAGTCGGAGCCGGGTATTTAAAATGCCCTGAGGCGGCCGGAGTCGGAGCCGGGTAAATTTAAAATGATGGAGCCGGAGTCGGAGCCGGAAAACAATTTGCCGGCTCCGCAGTCCTGTGTTATGATACTATGGACATACCAGAAGTACTCCATATAAGAGTGGATAACACATTTCACCTCTTAGAAATATTTATATACTCTATATATTATATATATAATATATTATATATATATATAATATATATATATATATTATATATATATATATATATACCGGTATCTATATTATATAATCATATTATATTAATTATATATATATAATATAATATATAATAAGTATAATATTATATATATATATAATATTATTTATTATCTATAATATATATATTAATATATTATATATAATATATATTATATATATTATCTATATATATTATATATATATATATATATATATTAATATATATATATATATATATATAATAAATATATATATATAATCATATATATATTATATAATATATATACTATATATATTGTGTGAAATACAAGGTATTTTCCTCTCTGTATAGGTTCTTATATGAACAAAACCTTAGTTGCAGATGTATTATTGAAATTGCATTACATTTTTATATTTTAACTCCACATCACGAGCAAGTCCATCTAAGCATTTGAAATAGGTCTGTTTTTGCCAGACGAAAAAATCTGCTAGACTTGTTTTTTTAAAGTTTAATGTATGTAAATAAAGTTATAAGTGATTCAGGAGATTTAATATATAAAAATGTATGCAATTTCATAATACCATCTGAACAAGGGTTCTTTTCACCACACACCCAAAACTGCTCAATTGGTTCTGCCGCACCATATATATATATATTATATATAATATTATATATATATATATATATATTATATATATAATATATATACTTATATATATATATATATATATATATATTCTATAACTATACTAATATATAAATATATTATATGTATCTATGTAGACTATGGTCTGGAATAAGAAGTAAGATCTAAAGTACGATGTTTTCAGATGGACAATCTTAGGGGCAGTGCTAGGTGTGAGAGAATTGATAAAATGACAAGAAAAGAAACGTATTAGAGAAGTTGTGTGGTGTGAAGAAAGGTAAATCAGCAGAATAATGAAAGTATGTTGAGATGGTTTGGTCATCGTGGAAGGAATGAATGATAGTCGGTTTTGTTAAGCATGTATGTGGCGAGTGTGTTGGGAAGCGACCGGCTGGCGAGACCGAGAAAAAGTGGATTGAGTCAGTGATCGAATTGTCTGAAGGAGAGGAAATGTGAGTTGGCAGAGGCGAGAAGTAAAGGGCATAATAAGGGTGAATGGAGGGGTTTTGTATGGGGGGCATGGTTGTGGGCCACCCTGGGCCAAGGGATGAACCCTTATACATTGACGATTTACCATAGTCAGGGTCCGTCGCGGTTCCGTGAAGCTCTAGGGTGATTTTCTGTCTGTGACGAGTTCTCATTAATTAAGTTCTCACTGGGATTTCTTTTCGACTTTTGTCATATTCTTCTACTACTTTTCTTTTTCGATGCATGATACACGCACCTTACCCCAGTCTTGGGAAAAGAGGTAGATAAAGAGAAAGCAAGAAAGAATTGATAATATATATATTATATCATATATATATTATATATATATATATAATATATTAATATATATTATTATATAATATTATTATATATATAATATATATATATATATATAATATATATATATATATATTATATTCTTCTTCTTCTTCGATCTTCTTATCATTTTCCCAAGACATGAATAAGTGTGCGCGACTGGGCATCGGGGAAATAGAAAAGCAATAGAAAGAACATGACAAAGTCCGAAAAGAAGCCAGCCCTTAACGGCCCTCCTCAGTACCCTTAATTAGTTGGGTAACCCATCGCAGTCAGAAAATCCAGCCTAAAAGGCTTCATGGGACGATGCGATGACCACATATGGTAGATCGTGCCAATGTAGGGTTCCATACCCTTGGCCCAGGTGGGTCCACAACCATAACCCCTCACAATCCCCGCCATTCACGCCTGTTATACACCTTTCCTTCTCGCCTCTACCAAACTCACATTTCTTCTCCCTTCAAACATTCTGCTACTGGACTCAATCACTTGTTCTGGTCTCCGCCGGTCGTTCCCAACACATTCTCGCCACTATACATCCGCTTAACCAACCGACTATCATTCATCTCATCCATATGACCAAACCATCTTCAACATACTTTCATTTATTCTCTCATTTACCCCTTTTCTTCACACCACACGCAACTCTCTAAAACGTTCATTCTCTCTTTATCATTTCTTCTCACACCTAGCAGCACCCCTAAGATTGTCCATCTGAAACACATTGACTTTCAGATCTATACTCTTATTCCCGACATAGTCTCCCTACTAAAACAATAGACACAGGTAACAACTACTACCTCATGTAAAACTCCTAGCACGACTCAAGCTTAGTCTTTACATCACAGCAACGATTTAATTGGACTCAGCCACGCTTCCTGCATTCACGAACTTTCCTACTTTCACTCTGGCATCGTCCGTTCCCTTTCTATCCTAACATATATCGCTAAATATTAAAGCTGCAGATCATCTGGTTCCACGCTTGCTCACCATCTAACATAACTTCACACTGAGGATGTCCTCACTCACAACCATATACCTTACTCTTATCAACGTTTACTTTCAAGCCCCTCCTTTCTCACACCCTGCCAAATCTCTTATCCACTTCCTCTCAAACTCTCTTCAGATTCGGCGCACCCAGAACCAAATCAATCCGCGAATTAAATAGGTAGGGCACCTCCTCATCTCATTCTCCACCCTTCATAAGAACCATTTCCTGCCATCCCCTACCTCGAATTGCTTTTCATAACCCCATCATGATACAAATTGAATACCAAGGAGACATAACACAACCCTGTCTTACTCCGCTGTTAATCCTAAAGCAATATCACCATTGACAACACATTTATTCTTGACAACTCGCTTCCTATCGTCATACATAACTCTTGACCTCATTCGAAGCCTACCAGAACAACCCATATAATCACTAACACCGTGCCAGAACCTTCCCTATCTAACTCTTCATAACGCCCTGTTGCAATATTCCATAAAACCTAAATACACATTTTAACTTCTTCTCGCCCCATTGTTCTCAGTCATTTTGTTTTAAATGTAAATGATTTGAATCCACACTCCTCACCACTCCTAAAACGCACCTTGTTCTTCACCCATCAGTCCTTCAGTCACTCAGAGCACTCTTTCGACCAAAATACGAGATATACCTTCCAACAACCTCAATAAACTTACTCCCCTATAATTTCTACAGTTCCCCTTATCCTCCCTTACCCTTATATAGAAGGTACTATTACAGCTCTCCTCCAATCCTTGGAACTCTACTCTCCATAATACGTCTTTTATTACACAAGCTTCCAAATCTCAATCAATAGCCTTCATCGCCTTCGTCTCTTGATCATGCTTTCATCAGTAGATTTTCATCTATACCTGGTAGATTACCATCTTTTCAACTTTCTCAACTCTCCCTTACCTCTCCTTGCTAAATAACCTCATCCCCAAATACTATTCCTTCATGCACACATCAACCCACAGCCATTCTACTATCCAACCTCTTCATTACTGCAATATTATACAGCAGATTTTCGAAGTGTTCTTCCCACACTCCTCACATTCCATTTCATCAGTTACTAAAAGCACATCCCTATTCATTATTCTAAGCTGTTCCCTTATTCCATTCTTAGCCTTCGCGCTTCCTGCCAGAAGAGCTTCCTATTCCTTGAATTCCCCATTCATCCTCCTTTCAAACCGTGTTCATTACTTCTTTCTTTTCTGCTACGTAATGCACCTTTTAGTTATGCTTTTTTTCTTCCTCCTTATATAATCTCCCAAGCATCTTTCTTTTGAGACTTCATCCATTTGCTTATAGTACATTCAACCAAGCTTCTTTTTTACCTTTAAGCGCTTTCATCACCTCTACCACTCACTGAGTCACTGTTAACATTCTTACTTCCTACGTTAGCACATCCACATTCTTCTCTTGCCACTACTAACAATTGCTTCCTTCATTTGCCCCCCAGATTTGTTCAGTATCAACTTGTTCACATTCAACGATTTATTGCGAGCGCTCTCTACATTATTATCCTTATTGTCAGTGGCGCGCTCTAGACCTATTGCGCAAGCCGCTAGGCTCTGCGGGGTCCTGGGCCTGGTGTTTTCGGTAGATAAAACATGACTACAAGTATATAAAAGGTATTAAAAATTGCACAATAACAAACTTGGTTCAAACCCTGGACATATTTGTAATGGGTATATATATTCTATTATATATATATATATATATATAATATTAATATATATAAATTATATATATATTATATATATATATATATTATCTATATATATTATATATTATGTATATATATATTATATATAGTTATATATATATATATATATATATATATATATTTATATCATAATATATATTGCGCAGTCTGCATGCGATAGTGGGGCGTTTAGAATTCTCTCTAGCCTCCTGACATGCGCCTCGAGGGCCCTTATTAAGGCGTCGGGGCCCTAGTGCAATTGTCAGCCTCGCCCTAGCCTGGAGCGCACTGTTATTGTCTTGTTTCACTCTATACTTCTCACTCTTAATTTTACCTACTTCCTCTCGGCCTAATCTACTCCTCTCCACAAGCGCCTCCATAACTTAATTTTACAAGTAGAACACAATAATGTCCGATATCCCATGTCCTAAAAGCCCTCACTGATTTAACATCAACACATACTTCAATCATCATCGCTTCTTTCAACTGCAGAACATCTAAAATCCACTATCATACTTTTCACTATATAATATATTAATATATATATATATATATATATAGTATAATATATATATATATATATATATATATATATTATATATTACTATATATTATATATAGTATATTATTATATCCGTATAGTATATATCAATTCTTTCTATCCTTGCTAATATATACCGCTCCGGCTAGATGTTGGGTGCGGTGCGTAATAATGACGGAAAAGGTATAAGCTAGGTTAGAAGAGCATGTGACGTAGCCGAAAGGAAAGCCCTCCCCTCCTCTGCCGCTCCATACCTTTAAGTGGAGATGCTCCATCCAGTCGAAAATGAAATCCATCCATACGGCTATATATTAAATTATCACATATATATAATATATATACTTTAATATTAATATTATATATATCTTATATATATATATATATATAGGTATTATATATATATATTATAACATATTAGTTTTAGTATATATATATATATAATGATATAATTTGGGATGTAATCCGATTGAGTATCGGTTCGGCCAATTTTCTTGGTATCGGTTTGGTTAATAGATAGCTACTTCTTACTTTTTGGGTGAAGAATTATGAGAAACTTTTAGGTTCAATAAACACTGTAAAACATGAAAAATGTCCTTCACAGAAAATATGTGATATCTTGTAATTCTTTGCCTGAAGAGAACGATCTGTGTTCTTTGTTTTTCTACCCACGTTCAAATTGGTGGAGATTGGCGATTGGCAATAACAATTTCCCATTTTCTTGTTAGCAGTAAATTTCCTCACGTTGCTTTTGAATCTTGTTCAGTATGGTTTGGATATTGTGAGGTGTACTAGTGTTGTAAAGAGAAGAGTATAAGTGTATATTTATAATATATATATATATTTATATATATTATATATATATATATATATATATAGTATATATATATATACTATATAATATTAATATATATATATGTAATATATAGTATATATATATATTATATATATATTATGATATAATTTATTAAGCTTGCCAGCATCTCCTTTACTTATAATAATACCTGATAATAAAGGGTTAAGAGAGCCTGAAGCTGTAATAATTATAGGGGTATCTCACTATGATCGATCGTTGACGAAAAGTATACGAAGAATCTTGGATGAGGAAGGTTGAGAGCGATAGGTAGAGCCCGAGACTGGATGAACAGATTACGGTATAGAAGGTGGAAGAGGGAAAGACAGACCCTCTATCTGAAGCTGAAGAAATGTGTTCTCGGCAGAAGTATGCCGGAATATGGAAGAGATTCTTTGTAGCTTCATCGATGCTGCAAAAGGCATTCGATTCGGTGCCAAGAGGAAAGAGCTATGAAGAGGAATTATGGAGTGAGAGGGTAGATTAAAGAAGGCAATCGAAAGTATGTATGATAGAAATGCAAGCTGATTAGAACAACTGAGTGCGAGAACAATAATGGTTAGAGTGAAAACAGGAGTGAGCAAGGGGAGTGGTTGTTATCGCACTGCTGTTTTATATTTATAATTAGACGTTGGTGAAATTAATGGACAAGTGGAAAGAGAGACTGGGATTTGAAGGGGACAATAAATGGCATTATGCGGATCGATCTAGCATGTTGGAAGGCGAGAGAGACGGAGGCGATTCGAGAGGTGGTGGATTTGTGCGGATGAGTTGGAGGAAGCAGGAATGAAGATGAACATACAGAAGACAAGAGATATAAACAGTACGTCCGAGGAAATCGAAAGGAGGGGATGAGAATGATGGTGAGAGAGGAGGAGGTGAGAGGGCGGTAAATACCTGCAATTAAGTCTCCGGAGTGATGTTTTAAACATAAGGGAAGGAAGTGGGAAGAGATTAGTCGAGAAAGAATGGAAAGTAATTGGATTGTTATGTACTAGCGTATACCTCAGTGATGAAGAGACAGAAACATCGGAATAGAGGTTTAAGAAAGGTGATTTTTTTAACATCATTACTGACTCCCACACTGCTGTACGTAGCGGAAACATGGACAACAAGCAGAAGAGAGGAGAAAAGAATAGCAAATGGTCGGGATGAAGGATATTAAGAACTATGAATGGAAAGAGTAGGAGAGACAGAATAAGGAATGAAGTTATTAGAGAAAATATAGGGGTGAAGAAGATGACACTTGAAGATGGATGTGGGATTGATGATGGTGGGCCCATCTGGAGAGGATAGGACAGGAGAGAATGCCGAAAGAAGATGGGAATGGACACCAGAGGGCAGAAGGCCAAGGGGAAGACCGAAGAAGAGATGGGCGGAATCGGTGGAGGACTCTCTGGGAAGATGTCAGCTACCAAATATGAGAGCGCTGAAGAGAAGAGGAATATGTGGCAGGAGAGGGACTCGTCTGGAGAAAGATGCTTCACGGCTGACAGGAATGAAGAACCATCCTGAGAGAGGAAGTATGCTATATACTGATATTATAGTATATATATATTATATATATATATTATATATAATATAATATATATATATATTAATATATATATATTATATAGTAATTATTATGATTATATTATATATATAATATTATAACTTGAAAAACTAAACTGACTTCATCGTAAGATGAATATACCCATAAATTGGGGGAATAAAAACATTCTTCAGGAAACAGAAGTGATAGAAGGGAATATACCTTGGTTAATAGGAACAAAGGTGTTGAAGAAAATCGAAGCGAAGATTGATTTCCAAACCATGGAAATGACTGGAAATCATTTAATTAACGACGAGAGATTAAATATCATAAGAGATGAAATGGGACATTTAAGAGTGAAATTAAGGGAAGGGAAAAATAAGGGGAGTATATGGTTTAATTTAAAAAGAGAAGATCTTTGGGGAACCGAAGAAAAATGGAGACGAAATTTCAGTAAGTTACATTTCCAATTTGGACATTGTTCCTATGGAAAGTTAAAGGAAATAATAGAAAAGGCATTTTCGGATGACCCATCATTTGGTCATTTAAAAATGGGAAAACTGGAAACATTGAAAAAGATGATGTGAAGAGTGCACAATCTGTAAAAAATATATGAGGAATACGAGTACACCAGTAGTGGGGATGGCTTTGACAAAGAAGTTTAATGAGGTGGTGGCGTTAGATATAGGAAAGTTGGAAGGGGAGAAATTTCTGGTAATAATTGATTGGGACACGAGATATAGCCAGGCGAAATGGATCAAAACAAAAAGACCAGAAGAATTAATAGAAGCTGTGTTGGAAAAGTGGACGAGTATTTTCGGGATACCGGAGAAAATTTTAACTGATGGAGGAAGAGAATTCCAAAACAAAGAGTTTGTAGAATTTACAGATCAATGGGGAATAGAATTATTAAGCACAGCTAGCGAAAGTTCCTGGAGTAATGGGAAATGCGAGAAGATGGTGGGGATAATAAAAGAGTTTAAGAAAAATGAAAGAAGAAAATGTAGGAAGAAAAATATGGCTTTTGCATTGGATAATATGTGAAAGAATGAAAGTTATGAAACGATAATGAATGATGGGTTTTCTCCATTACAGAAGGTGTTTGGAAGAAATAGCAGAGCCAGAAATGGGTGGAGGGTAGAAGACCAGTCACCGGCTGAACTGGAAACTGAACCAGAAGGGGAAAGATTAAGAGAACTGATGGAAATACAGGAACAGGTAGAGGAAAAGCTACAGTGTAGATTGCAAAAATAGAATAAAAAGAGCTTCAAAGAAAAACGTTAGACATCACAAGTTGGAAGATGCAAGGATAGGGGATAAAGTGTTTTATAAGAAAAAGAAAGAAAACAAATGGTAAGGACCAGGAAAAGTCATAGGGATAGAAGGAGAACCGTGTGGGTACGTCATGGAGGATTAATGAGAGAAATTAATAAAATCCACATTATAAGAATACAAAAAATGGCTCATGAAGAAGATGATATAGAGGAAAAGGAAAATATAGGAATAAGAGAAAAAGATTATGAAGAAAGTGAAGATGACGGAGAGATGATAGGAGTAAAGGAAACGGGGGAGGAAGATGAAGAGGATACGAGTGAAGAAGAAGATGGAATAGAGGAAAAAGAAATAAGCAAAGAACATCAGGAACAAGAGAGGATGTTAAATGCAAGGGCATTAAAGATTGGTGAAAATTATCGTGCTAAAGAAGACGGAGGGGAAGATTGGAGAATAATAAAGATTTTGAGTTTAGGAGGAAAGAGAGGAGGAAAATACGATGGAGCATATAATGTTAAAGATATAGAAACAGGAGAGGAACAATGGATGGATTTAAGGGCGTATGATGTAACTGAAGATATTGAAGAGAAAAACGAGCTGGCAATGATTGAAGGGGAATATGTCTTTTTCGGTAACATGAGTGATGAAAATCAAGAAGAAATGATGACAAGCAAAAAAGCAAGAATTGTAGAGTTGGAAGGAAAATAAGGTATATGAGGAAGTTACGCCAAAAGGAAAGATAAAGCCTGTAAAAACGAGATGGATAGTGAATCAGAAGGAAAAAGAAAATGGAGTTATATGGAAAGCTCGATTAGTAGCAAAAGGGTTCATGGAAAATATTGACAATAATATCATACAGTGTGAAGCCCCTACAATGTCTGCTGAGGGATTAAAATTATTATTGATAATAATGAAAATGTATGACTGGGAAAGAAATAGAGAGAGATGTTTTTCTGGTTCCGCCTAATGAGGCGGAGACCAGGAAAATTTGGAAACTAAATAAGGCGGTGTACGGGTTGAAGGACGGCGCAAGAAATTGGTACGAAAGCATAAGGGATATCGTGTTGAAAAGTGGAGGAAAAGGGAGTAAAGTAGAAAAAACTATCTTCTATTGGAGGAAAGAGAGGGAGTTGATTGGAGTAATGGGAATACATGTAGACGATATATATGGAGGAACGAAAGAATTTCATGAAATAATGGGAGAAATAAAGAGAAAATTGAAAATAGGGAGAATAGAAAGAGGGAGATTCAAATATTTGGGAATTGAAATTGAGGACGGAAAAGGGATAATAAAATTGAGTCAAAATAAATATATATAAGGGAGACGGTGAATGAAGGGTAGAGAAAAATATAGGGAAAGAAAAATTGAGTGCTGAAGATCAAACGAGGTACCGATCAATATTGGGTAAATTAAACTGGTTGGCACAAAGCACAAGACCTGATGAGAGTTTTAATGTAAGTAGATTGGGTAGAAATTTGAATAATGCTAGTTATGATCATTTCAAAGAATTAAATAAGGTTGTGAAGAGGATGAAAGAAAAGAATGTTGAAGTGCATATTGAGAAGTTGCAAATGGAGGGATTAACACTTGAAGTATTTGCGGACGCGTCTTTTGGGAATGCTGAAGATGGAAAAACGCAAATAGGTTTGTGTGTGATGTTGAAAGATAAAAATGGTAAGAAAAATCCGGTGGTATGGAAGTCTAAAGTAGCAAAGAGAGTAGTGGGCTCAACATTAGCTGGGGAAACGATGAGTATGGTGGAAGGAATAGAGTGGGCAGAATATTTAAAATATTTATGGGAAGAGGTGAATGGAGTGAAGGAAAATTAAAAGGGAATGAAAATTATAGTAAAAACGGATTGTAAATCGTTGAAAGAGAATGTGAGATCGGAAACAGGTGCAAAAAACAGAATGTTAAGGATAAATCTGTTGAATATTAAGGAAAATTTGGAAGAGGGAATTATACAAGATATAGAGTGGATTCATAATAGATTACAAGTTGCAGATGGACTAGCAAAGGATAAAAGTAATCATAAGATTTGGGAATTAATAAAAATTAGGGAGGTAGGGAGGAGAGGAGAGAGTAATTGAAAAAGGAAAATAGTATTAGTGTGTGTTTATAGGTAGGAGGTCAAAAGAGCAAAAGAGGGAAAGAGGATCACCTGTTACTGTAAGTAAGATGTATACTTTTTTAGGTGGGAAGCTTTCATGATGTGATCAAGATAGCGCAGGGCCACGGTCACCTTCTACTGTATTAGAATTGATGGGTTACTTAACTAATTTTGTTTTCTTTTATGACAGAACTAATAGTAATGATATATTAAATCTTATGTATTTGGGTAAATTGATTATTGGATAGAGCTGTAACTTGATGATACAAAAAAAGAATTAAAATTGGCAAAAGAGAATTTCGTAGAAAGAAAGGAAAAACCCTAAAAAACAAGTAAACCAAATTAGAGTAGGGTTGCTGTTTCTCTGCGCGTGTAGAGATTGAGTATAACTGCTCTGTTGGAGTAGTTTGAGTAGGGCGATAATCGGCAACATAATATCAAAGGTAAATTAAATTTAATAGAAGTTCAAGTTTATCAGTGGTTAATAAATCAATAAATTCTTCATCTATTTATTACCTCAAGGGTGCAATATATATATATATATATATATATATATATATATATATATATATATATATATATATATATATATATATATATATATATATATATATATATATATATATACTGTATATATATATATTATTCTATTTTCAGGTTTATATTCGAAATTATAATATGCTATAACATAATAATAGGAAATAATTATTATAACAAAAGCATTATATGCTGTCAAGTTCTTTATCATACCACGTCAGTGTAAAAATAGCCCTAACCTATTTTGTTATGTGTGTGGAGAACTTACATTTAAGACGCAACAAGGTAGCCTGGCACCATTAATTAGAAAGGCTGATGAATTGTACATTGGATGTAAAGTTGGGGACTAGGATAAGTCCTGGGCTCCAAATGTATGCTGCACCATGTTAGAGGAATCTGAGAAACTGGTTAAAAGGAAAACGTAGCCGTATGAAATTTGCTGTACCATGATTTGGCGTGAACCGACAAATCACGTAACGGATTGTTAATTCTGTTTGACAAATGTGCAGGGGTTCTCTTCAAAATCCAAACATTGTATCCAGTATCCAAACCTACACACAGCAATGCGTCCAGTTCCTCATTCAGACGATCTTCCTACACCTACACCTCCCCAAGAATTAACTGTTAAGCAGATATATAGTGGTGAGTGTGCTGGGAATCGCCAAACTGGGAGACCGAAGAAAAAGTGGATTGAGTCAGTAAAGGAAATCCTGAAGGAAAGGAATGTTTGCCAGAGGTGAAAAGAAAAGTGTATACTAGGAGTGAATGGCGGGGTTTTGTAAGGCTATGGTTGTAAAACACCAGTGATGAACCCCACATGACGTGTGTGAGATTTCGTTGCAGTATCGTGAAGCTCTAAGGTGAATTTTTCTGACTGCGACGAGTTCTCACTTTAGGGTATGGAGGGTACGCTAAGGAGGGGGGGAGGGCTTTCTTTTCGACTTTCTTCATGTTCTTCTACTACTATTTTGTTTCCGGTGTATGCTGCGCACCTCACCACAAATCTGGGGAAAGAAAGTAGATAATAATAAATATAGGAAGCAAGTCCTTCCTGGGGGTTGAAGGTATTTATAATATATATATATATATATATATATATATATATATATATATATATATATATATATATATATATATATATATATATATATATATATATATATATATATATATATATATATATATATATATATATAAATATATATATATATATATATATATAGGCGAAATAGGTAGATATAAGTTAAGAACAAAACTATACGAATAAAACATTAAGAAACAATCAATAATGGAGAAGGACTGATTGATTAGACTGGTTAAAATAAAAGTGCCATGATGTATAGTCCATTGATGAGAGCAGTACAAAATTCCTGGTAAGGTGTGGTGTGAGACAGAACTGTGGAATTATAGGGGAATTAGTATTGAGTGTTGTAGGGTATATATGCTTGGTATTTTGGTCGAAAGAGTGTCTTAAGTGATTGATTGGTGAAGAACAAGGTATGATGGTAGAGGATGTGTGATCAAACTTACATTAAAACAAATTAATTAGAAAATGAGGGCGAATAAGAACACTGTGTATTTATTCATGACGGCAAGGCATGATAGGGTTAATGTAAGCTCACAGTAGATTATGGCTGTGCTATGGTTTCTGAATGGAATCAAAAGTATGTATAATACAGTGAGGCGTGTGTAAGAATAAATGGTGTCAAAGGTAATTGGTTTAGTATTAATAGTGGAGTGAGACAGGATTGTGTTATGTCTCCTTGGTTATTCAATTGTATATGGATGGAGTATAGATGGGGTTGGCAGGAAATGGTGTTAGAATGGGAGAGGAGTGTGGTGCCCTAACTATTATATACGGATGATTTGGTTCTGCAGAATCTGAAGAGAGTTTGAGAGGATTGGTAGAGAGAGATTTGGCAGGTGGGTAAAAGGAGGGGCTCAGCAAACGTAGATAAAAGCAAGGTTATGGTTGTGAGACAGCCCTCAGTAAAAGTTATTGAAGGGCGCACGAAAAACGCAAAGGTCAATGATAAATGCGAAACGGTTAAAAACACCCAACCGAACGAAGCACACCG
>JABUQX010022940.1:0-12500 GCA_015478945.1 Trachelipus rathkii
TCAGAGGTGAAACCATGGCAGCACCATCCTTTTGCAGGTAGAAACTATCTTGAAATTTGAAAGGGGTTTCAGTGCAACATTTTAATAGTAGGTTCCTCATGTTATTATTATTAATATTATTATTATTATTATTATTATTATTATTATTATTATTATTATTATTATTATTATTATTATTATTATTATTATTATTATTATTATTATTATTATTATTATTATTATTATTATTATTATTATTATTATTATTATTATTATTATTATTATTATTATTATTATTATTATTGTTATTATTATTATTATTGTTAGGAAATATTAGTTATTAGAATTATTATGTTAATTATTATTATTTTCAAATTTTTATTATATTATTATTATTAAAATTATATTATTATTCTTAATGTGTGTGTGTGTATTATTATTAGCTGTTATTATTTTATTATTGTGTGTGTGTGTGTATTATTATTATTATTATTATTATTATTATTATTATTATTATTATTATTATTATTATTATTATTATTATTATTATTATTATTATTATTATTATTATTATTTTCATCATTGTTAAACTTGTCCTTATTATATTTATAAATATTATTATTGATATTATTTTTACACTGATTCTTATTATTTTGCTAATATTATGTATTCTATTTGTATTAATATTCGTTTTGGGATTACATTAAGCTCAATCCTTAAACCAAATTGCTTAAATTTAATCAGATTTATATTATTTTGGGGCTCATAGGACACAACATTGTGTTGCAATTAGTAGCCCCCTTTTAGAAATTGTATACCATTAAGTTTTGTATTTACTACAACTAAATATTGTTAATAATGTTAAACTTAATAATGTATATTGTAATCTTCTGAATAAAGCATTTCCAATTCCAATTATTATAGACAACACTTTCATATTTAGAATAAAATCCAAAATAGCATTGCCACTACCAGCCTCGGAAAAGTCAAGAAGAACCACCCAGATTTGCGATTCATACTCCATACAAGAGCGAACAACATCCCTAAAAAGAGCAAATAACTGGGGTGATGAGAAGTTCCCAAGGCACCTCAGAACACCCAACTTCTTAGTGGCTTAATTGGAAAAATAAATTGTGATAATTATTAAGATCATGATTAAAAGAAACGCCAAGAATATAAAGAACAAAGGAAGGCTTGAGTTGTGTTTTCGGAAGATGTTGTTGTTTTGAGGAAGATGTCGAATATATACTGTAGATGAAGAAAGTGGGCTTTTGTGGTTTTGAAAACTACCATGTTTTCTTTGCACCAATTAGAAAGACGATGAAGATCAGAGTTCAGCTTTCCAAAATTACCCTCCAGGTATGTGTTAATTTCTTTTTGAAAGGGTTGGCTCTCAAATTGGAATAAGAAATAGGGGTTGGAGTAATCAGAATAGGAGTGAATAGGAAACGAAATGATAGTGAGAAGGTCATTAGTGAAAAGTAAAAAAAAAAGAGTTGGGGATGGAACAAAACTATGAAGGACACTATTATTAATATATTTAAAGGATGAAAGGGAGCCGTCTGCCACAGCTACTGTATAACGACCGGAAAGGATATCACAGAGAAGGTGACTGAGAGAAGGATAGATACCGTAGGGTGGTATCACTCTTTTTGCCATACTCTATCGAATGCTTTCGATATTTCTATCATCACAACAAAAGATTCCCCAAAATGACAAATTTCAGAAGAGGACCAAGAATGAGTAAGAAAACGAAGGGGATCACCAGTAGAACGTTTCCTACGAAAGCCATACTGGCGGTCAGAGGACCAATAATGAGTCATAAAAGGAATGGGATCGCCAGTAGGGCTTTTTCTATGAAAGCCATACTGGCGATCAGAGGACCAAGAATGAGTAAGAAAAAGAATGGGATCACCAATAGAGCGTTTTCTATGAAAGCCATACTGGCGATCAGAGGACGAAGAATGAGTGAGAAAAGGAATAGGATCACCAGTAGAGCGTTTTCTACGAAAGCCATACCAGTGATCAGAGGACCAACAATGAGTGAGAAAAGGAATGGAATCACCAGTAGAGCGTTTTCTACGAAAGCCATACTGGCGATCAGAGGACCAAGAATGAGTGAGATAAAAAATGGGATCACCAGTAGAACGTTTCCTACGAAAGCCATACTGGCGATCAGAGGACCATATGAGTCATAAAAGGAATGGGATCGCCAGTAGGGCTTTTTCAAAACCATACTGGCGATCAGGGACCAAGAATGAGTGAGAAAAGGAATGGGATCACCAGTAGAGCGTTTTTCTACGAAAGCCATACTGGCGATCAGAGGACCAAGAATGAGTGAGAAAAGGAATGGGATCACCAGTAGAGCGTTTTCTACGAAAGCCATACCAGTGATCAGAGGACCAAGAATGAGTGAGAAAAGGAATGGAATCACCAGTGGAGCGTTTTCTACGAAAGCCATACTGGCGATCAGAGGCCAAGAATCAGTGAGAAAAAGAATGGGATCACCAATAGAGCGTTTTCTACGAAACCCATATTGGCGATCAGAGGACCAAGAATGAGTGAGAAAAGGAATGGGATCACCAGTAGAGCGTTTTTCTACGAAAGCCATACTGGCGATCAGAGGACCAAGAATGAGTGAGAAAAAGAATGGGATCACCAGTAGAACGTTTCCTACGAAAGCCATACTGGCGGTCAGAGGACCAATAATGAGTCATAAAAGGAATGGGATCGCCAGTAGGGCTTTTTCTATGAAAGCCATACTGGCGATCAGAGGACCAAGAATGAGTAAGAAAAAGAATGGGATTACCAATAGAGCGTTTTCTACGAAAGCCATACTGGCGATCAGAGGACCAAGAATGAGTGAGAAAAGGAATGGGATCACCAGTGGAGCGTTTTCTACGAAAGCCATACTGGCGACCAGAGGACCACGAATGAGTGAGAAAAGGAATGGGATCACCAGTAGAACGTTTCCAACAAAAGCCATATTGGTGATCCGAGGACCAAGAATGAGTGAGAAAAGGAATGGGATCACCGGTACAGCGTTTACTACGAAAGCCATACTAGCGATCAGAGAACCAAGAATGAGTGAAAAAAGGAATGGGATCACCAGTAGAACGTTTCCTACGAAAACCATACTTGCGATTAGAGGACCAAGAATGAGTGAGAAAAGGAATGGGATCACCAGTAGAGCGTTTCCTACAAAAACCATATTGTCGATCAGAGCACCAAGAATAAGTGAGAAAAGGAATGGGATCACCAGTAGAGCGTTTCATACGAAAGCCATACTGGCGATCAGAGGTTTGATTCAAAAAATTGAGATGAGACTGAGAGAAGGATAGATACCGTAAGATGGTAATTTATAAATCACACCTTTTTGCCATTCTATATTGAATGCTTTTGATATTTCTATCATTACAACAAAAGATTCACCAAAATAACAAATTTCAGAAGAGGCCCAAGAATGAGTTAGAAAAGGAATGGGATCACCAGTAGAACGTTTCCCACGAAAGCCATACTGGCGATCAGAGGACCAAGAATGAGTGAGAAAAAGAATGGGATCACCAGTAGAACGTTTCCTACGAAAGCCATACTGGTGATCAGAGGAAAAATAATGAGTCATAAAAGGAATGGGATCGCCAGTAGTGCGTTTTCTACAGAAGCCATACTGGCGATCAGGAAGGACAAGTAGTGAAAAAAATGGAGTCCACCAATGAAGGCGTTTTCTACGAAGCCAAACTAGCGATCAGAGGACCAAGAATGAGTGAGAAAAGGAATAGGATCACCAGTAGAGCGTTTTCTACGAAAGCCATACTAGTAATCAGAGGACCAAGAATGAGTGAGAAAAGGTATCGTTCCCTACGAAAGCCATACTGGCGATCAGAGGACCAAGAATGAGTGAGAAAAAGAATGGGATCACCAGTAGAGCGTTTCCTACGAAAGTCATAATGGCGATCAGAGGACCAAGAATGAGTAAGAAATGGAATGGGATCACCAGGAGAGTGTTTCCGACGAAAGCCATATTGGTGATCACAGGACCAAGAATGAGTGAGAAAAGGAATGGAATCACCGGTACAGCGTTTACTACGAAAGCCATACTAGCGATCAGAGAACTAAGAATGAGTGAGAAAAGGAATGGGATCACCAGTAGAGCGTTTTCTGCGAAAGCTATACTCG
The DNA here is from genome assembly GCA_015478945.1 of Trachelipus rathkii. Lineage (NCBI taxonomy): Eukaryota > Metazoa > Arthropoda > Malacostraca > Isopoda > Trachelipodidae > Trachelipus > Trachelipus rathkii. The sequence continues at coordinate 4,156 of JABUQX010022940.1, forward strand.
CGATCAGAGGACCAAGAATGAGTGAGAAAAGGAATGGGATCACCAGTAGAGTGTTTTCTATCAAAGCCATACTGCCGGTCAGAGGACCAAGAATGAGTGAGAAAAGGAATGGGATCACCAGTAGAGCGTTTTCTACGAAAGCCATACTGGCGATCAGAGGACCAAGAAAGAGTGAAAAAAGGAATGGGATCACCAGTAGAGCGTTTTTCTACGAAAGCCATACCTGTGATCAGAGGACCAAGAATGAGTGAGAAAAGGAATGGGTTCACCAGTAGAGCGTTTCCTACGAAAGCCATACTGTCGATCAGAGGACCAAGAATGAGTGAGAAAAAGAATGGGATCACCAGTAGAGCGTTTTCTACGAAAGTCATACTGGCGATCAGAGGACCAAGAATGAGTGGGAAAAGGAATGGGATCACCAGTAGAACGTTTCCTACGAAAACCATACTTGCGATCAGAGGACCAAGAATGAGTGAGAAAAGGAATGGGATCACCAGTAGAGCGTTTCCTACAAAAACCATATTGTCGATCAGAGCACCAAGAATAAGTGAGAAAAGGAATGGGATCACCAGTAGAGCGTGTCCTACGAAAGCCATACTGGCGATCAGAGGTTTGATTGAAAAAATTGAGATGAGACTGAGAGAAGGATAGATACCGTAAGATGGAAATTTAAAAATCACACCTTTTTGCCATTCTATATTGAATGCTTTTGATATTTCTATTATTACAACAAAAGATTCACCAAAATAACAAATTTCAGATGAGGCCCAAGAATGAGTTAGAAAAGGAATGGGATCACCAGTAGAACGTTTCCTACGAAAGCCATACTGGCGATCAGAGGACCAAAAATGAGTGAGAAAAAGAATGGGATCACCAGTAGAACGTTTCCTACGAAAGCCATACTGGCGATCAGAGGACCAAGAATGAGTGAGAAAAGGAATGGTATCACTAGTAGAACGTTTCCTACGAAAGCCAAACTAGCGATAAGAGGACCAAGAATGAGTAAGAAAAAGAATGGGATCACCAATAGAGCGTTTTCTACGAAAGCCATACTGGCGATCAGAGGACCAAGAATGAGTGAGAAAAGGAATGGGATCACCAGTAGAGCGTTTTCTACGAAAGCCATACCAGTGATCAGAGGACCAAGAATGAGTGAGAAAAGGAATGGAATCACCAGTGGAGCGTTTTCTACGAAAGCTATACTGGCGATCAGAGGACCAAGAATGAGTGAGAAAAGGAATATGATCACCGGTAGAACGTTTCTTACGAAAGCAATATTGAAGATCAGAGGACCAAGAATGAGTGAGAAAAGGAATGGGATCACCGGTACAGCGTTTACTACGAAAGCCATACTAGCGATCAGAGAAAGAAGAATGAATGAGAAAAGGAATAGGATCACCAGTAGAGCGTTTTCTGCGAAAGCCACACTGGCGATCAGAGGACCAAGAATGAGTGAGAAAAGGAATGGGATCACCAGTAGAGTGTTTTCTACGAAAGCCATACTGCCGGTCAGAGGACCAAGAATGAGTGAGAAAAGGAATGGGATCACCAGTAGAGCGTTTCCTACGAAAGCCATACTGGCGATCAGAGGTTTGATTTAAAAAATTGAGATGAGACTGAGAGAAGGATAGATACCGTAAGATGGAAATTTAGAAATCACACCTTTTTGCCATACTCTATTGAATGCTTTTGATATTTCTATCATCAAAACTAAAGATTCACCAAAATGACAAATTTCAGAAGAGGCCCAAGAATGAGTAAGAAAAGGAATGGGATCACCAGTAGAACGTTTCCTACGAAAGCCATACTGGCGATCAGAGGACCAAAAATGAGTGAGAAAAAGAATGGGATCACCTGTAAAACGTTTCCTACGAAAGCCATACTGGCGATCAGAGGACCAATAATTAGTCATAAAAGGAATGGGATCGCCAGTAGGGCGTTTTCTACGAAAGCCATACTGGCGATCAGAATACGAAGAATGAGTGAGAAAAGGAATGGGATCACCAGTAGAGCGTTTTCTACGAAAGCCATACCAGTGATCAGAGGACCAAAGAATGAGGGAGAAAAGAATGGAATCACCAGTGGAGCGTTTTCTACGAAAGCTATACTGGCGATCAGAGAGACAAGAATGGGAGAAAAGGAATATGATCACGGTAGAACGTTTCTTACAAGCATGTGAAGATCAGAGGACCAAAGATAGGTGAAAAGGAATGGGATCACCGGTACAGCGTTTACTACGAAAGCCATACTAGCGATCAGAGAAAGAAGAATGAGTGAGTAAAGAAATAGGATCACCAGTAGAGCGTTTTCTGCGAAAGCCATACTGGCGATCAGAGGACCAAGAATGAGTGAGAAAAGGAATGGGATTACCAGTAGAATGTTTTCTACGAAAGCCATACTGCCTGTCAGAGGATCAAGAATGAGTGAGAAAAGGAATGGGATCACCAGTAGAGCGTTTCCTGCAAAAACCATATTGTCGATCAGAGCACCAAGAATAAGTAGGAAAAGGAATGGGATCACCAGTAGAGCGACCATACTGGCGATCAGAGGTTTGATTTAAAAAATTGATATGAGACTGAGAGAAGGATAGATACCGTAAGATGGAAATTTAGAATTCACACCTTTTTGTCATACTCTATTAAATGCTTTTGATATTTCTGTCATCAAAACTAAAGATTCACCAAAATGACAAATTTCAGAAGAGGCCCAAGAATGAGTAAGAAAAGGAATGGGATCACCAGTAGAACGTTTCCTACGAAAGCCATACTGGCGATCAGAGGACCAAGAATGAGTGAGAAAAAGAATGGGATCACCAGTAGAACGTTTCCTGCGAAAGCCATACTGGCGATCAGAGGACCAATAATGAGTCATAAAAGGAATGGGATCGCCAGTAGGGCGTTTTCTACGAAAGCCATACTGGCGATCAGAGGACCAAGAATGAGTGAGAAAACGAATGGGATCACCAATAGAGCGTTTTCTACGAAAGCCATATTGGCGATCAGAGGACCAAGAATGCGTGAGAAAAGGAATGGGATAACCAGTAGAACGTTTTCTACGAAAGCCATACTGGCGATCAGAGGACCAAGAATGAGTGGGAAAAGGCATGAGATCACCAGTAGAGCGTTTTCTACGAAAGTCATACTGGCGATCAGAGGACCAAGAATGAGTGAGAAAAAAAATGGAATCATCAGTAGAGCGTTTTCTACGAAAGCCATACTGGCGATCAGAGGACCAAGAATGAGTAAGATAAAGAATGGGATCACTAATAGAGCGTTTTCTATGAAAGCCATACTGGCGATCAGAGGACCAAGCATGAGTGGGAAAAGGAATGAGATCACCAGTAGAGCGTTTTCTACGAAAGCCATACCAGTGATCAGAGGACCAAGAATGAGTGAGAAAAGGAATGGAATCGCCAGTGGAGCGTTTTCTACGAAAGTTATACTGGCGATCAGTGGACCAATATTAAGTGAGAAAAGGAATGGGATCACCAGTAGAACGTTTCCTACGAAAGCCATATTGGTGATCAGAGGACCAAGAATGAGTGAGAAAAGGTATGGGATCACCAATAGAGCGTTTACTACGAAAGCAATACGAGCGATCAGAGAACCAAGAATGAGTGAGAAAAGGAATGGGATCACCAGTAGAGCGTTTTCTGCGAAAGCCATACTATCAATCAGAGGACCAAGAATTAGTGAGAAAAGGAATCGGATCACCAGTAGAGTGTTTTCTACAAAAACCATACTGCCGGTCAGAGGACCAAGAATGATTGAGAAAAGGAATGGGATCACCAGTAGAGCGTTTTCTACGAAAGCCATACTGGCGATCAGAGGACCAAGAATGAGTGAGAAAAGGAATGGAATCATCAGTAGAGCGTTTTCTACGAAAGCCATACCGGTGATCAGAGGACCAAGAATGAGTGAGAAAAGGAATGGGATCACCAGTAGAGCGTTTCCTACAAAAACCATTTTGTCGATCAGAGCACCAAGAATAAGTGAGAAAAGGAATGGGATCACCAGTAGAGCGTTTCCTACGAAAGCCATACTGGCAATCAGAGGTTTGATTTAAAAAATTGAGATGAGACTGAGAGAATTATAGATACCGTAAGATGGAAATTTAGAAATCACACCTTTTTGCCATTCTATATTGAATGCTTTTGATATTTCTATCAATACAACAAAAGCTTCACCAAAATGACAAATTTCAGAAGAGGCCCAAAAATGAGTAAGAAAAGGAATGGGATCACCAGTAGAACGTTTCCTACGAAAGCCATGCTGGCGATCAGAGGACCAAGAATGAGTGAGAAAAAGAATGGGGTCACCAGTAGAACGTTCCCTACGAAAGCCATACTGGCGATCAGAGGACCAATAATGAGTCATAAAAGGAATGGGATCGCCAGTAGGGCGTTTTCTACGAAAGCCATACTGGCGATCAGAGGACCAAGAATGAGTGAGGAAAGGAATAGGATCACCAGTAGAGCGTTTCCTACGCAAGCCATACTGGCAATCAGAGGACCAAGAATGAGTGAGAAAAGGAATTTTGATCACCAGTAGAGCGTTTTCTACAAAAGCCATATTGGCGATCAGAGGACCAAGAATGAGTGAGAAAAAAATGGGATCACCAGTAGAGCGTTTTCTACGAAAGCCATACTGGCGATCAGAGGACCAAGAATTAGTAAGAAAAAGAATAGGATCACCAATAGAGCGTTTTCTACGAAAGCCATACTGTCGATCAGAGGACCAAGAATGAGTGAGAAAAGGAATGGAATCACTAGTGGAGCGTTTTCTACGAAAGCCATACTGGCGATCAGAGGACCAAGAATGAGTAAGAAAAGGAATGAGATCATCAGTAGAACGTTTAATACGAAAGCCATATTGGTGATCAGAGGACCAAGAATGAGTGAGAAAAGGAATGGGATCACCAGTACAGCGTTTACGACGAAAGCCATACTAGCGATCAGAGAAAGAAGAATGAATGAGAAAAGGAATGGGATCACCAGTAGAGCGTTTTCTGCGAAAGCCATACTGGCGATCAGAGGACCAAGAATGAGTGAAAAAAGGAATGGGATCACCAGTAGAGTGTTTTCAACGAAAGCCATACTGCCGGTCAGAGGACCAAGAATGAGTGAGAAAAGGAATGGGATCACCAGTAAAACGTTTCCTACGAAAACCATACTTGCGATCAGAGGACCAAAAATGAGTAAGAAAAGGAATGGGATCACCGGTAGAGCGTTTCCTACAAAAACCATATTGTCGATCAGAGCACCAAGAATAAGTGAGAAAAGGAATGGGATCACCAGTAGAGCGTTTCCTACGAAAGCCATACTGGCGATCAGAGGTTTGATTTAAAAAATTGAAATGAGACTGAGAGAAGGATAGATACCGTAAGATGGAAATTTAGAAATCACACCTTTTTGCCATACTCTATTGAATGCTTTTGATATTTCTATCATCACAACTAAATATTCACCAAAATGACAAATTTCAGAAGAGGCCCAAGAATGAGTAAGAAAAGGAATGGGATCACCAGTAGAACGTTTCCTACGAAAGCCATACTGGCGATCAGAGGACCAAAAATGAGTGAGAAAAAGAATGGGATCACTAGTAGAACGTTTCCTACGAAAGCCATACTGGTGATCAGAGGACCAATAATGAGTCATAAAAGGAATGGGATCGCCAGTAGGGCGTTTTCTACGAAAGCCATACTGGCGATCAGAGGACCAAAAATGAGTGAGAAAACGAATGGGATCACCAGTAGAGCGTTTTCTACGAAAGCCATTGGCGATCAGAGGACCAAGAATGAGTGAAAAAGGAATGGGATGAGACCAAACTTAGAACGTTTTTCGTAACAAAAACAGCATACTGGCGATCAAGAGGACCAAGAATGAGTGGAGAAAAAGGAATGGGATAAACCAGTGGAGAGCGTTTTGTAAGAAAGCAATACTTGGCGATCAAGAGGACGCAATGATGATGAGAAAAAATGGGAATAACCAGTTAGACGACGTTTTCTACGAAAGCCATACCATGATCAGAGGACAAGATGACGTAAGAAAAGAATGGGATTCACCAATAGGCGGCGTTTTCTACGAAAAGCCATACTGGCGATCAGAGGACCAAGAACATGAGTGAGAAAGGAATGGATCACTAGTTTGAGGCGTTTCTACGAAAGCCATACCACGGGATTGAGAGGCCAAGAAATGGTGAGAAAAGGGCTGGGAATCAACAGTAGAGTTTTTCTACCAAAGCCCATACTGCCGGTCAGAGGACCAAGAATGATGTAGAAAGGATGGGAATCCAGCCCGTAGAAGCGTGTTTCTGCTACGAAAGGCCATATCTGGCGAATCAAAGGGGACCAAGATGAGTGAGAAAAAGGGAAAATGGGATCACCAAACGTAGAGCGTTTTCTTACGAAAGCCATACCGGTGATTCCGAGGACCAAGAATGAGTGAGAAAGGAATGGGATCACCAGTAGAACGGTTCCTCCGAGGAGAGAGCCTACTTGCGATTAGAGGACCAAGAATGAGTGAGAAAAGGAATGGGATCTTACCAGTCAGAGCGCTTTCCTACGAAAGCCATAATGGCGATCAGAGGTTTGATTTAAAAAATTGAAATGAGACTGAGAGAAGGATAGATACCGTAAGATGGAAATTTAGAAATCACACCTTTTTGCCATACTCTATTGAATTCTTTTGATATTTCTATCATCACAACTAAATATTCACCAAAATGACAAATTTCAGAAGAGGCCCAAGAATGAGTAAGAAAAGGAATGGGATCACCAGTAGAACGTTTCCTACGAAAGCCATACTGGCGATCAGAGGACCAAAAATGAGTGAGAAAAAGAATGGGATCACTAGTAGAACGTTTCCTACGAAAGCCATACTGGTGATCAGAGGACCAATAATGAGTCATAAAAGGAATGGGATCGCCAGTAGGGCGTTTTCTACGAAAGCCATACTGGCGATCAGAGGACCAAAAATGAGTGAGAAAACGAATGGGATCACCAGTAGAGCGTTTTCTACGAAAGCCATATTGGCGATCAGAGGACCAAGAATGAGTGAGAAAAGGAATGGGATAACCAGTAGAACATTTTCTACAAAAGCCATACTGGCGATCAGAGGACCAAGAATGAGTGAGAAAAGGAATGGGATCACCAGTAGAGCGTTTTGTAAGAAAGCCATACTGGCGATCAGAGGACCAAGAATGAGTGAGAAAAAATGGGATAACCAGTAGAGCGTTTTCTACGAAAGCCATACCAGTGATCAGAGGACCAAGAATGAGTAAGAAAAAGAATGGGATCACCAATAGGGCGTTTTCTACGAAAGCCATACTGGCGATCAGAGGACCAAGAATGAGTGAGAAAAGGAATGGGATCACCAGTAGAGCGTTTTCTACGAAAGCCATACCAGTGATTTGAGGACCAAGAATAAGTGAGAAAAGGGATGGGATCACCAGTAGAGTTTTTTCTACAAAAGCCATACTGCCGGTCAGAGGACCAAGAATGATTGAGAAAAGGAATGGGATCACCAGTAGAGCGTTTTCTACGAAAGCCATACTGGCGATCAAAGGACCAAGAATGAGTGAGAAAAGGAATGGGATCACCGTAGACGCGTTTTTAATACGCAAGCGCAACAGGGATCAGAGGACAAGCATGAGTGAAAAAAGGAACGGGATCACCAGCTTAGAACCGTTTCTACAGAAAACCCATACTGTGCGATTAGAGGACCAAGAATGAGTGAGAAAAGGAATGGGATCACCAGTAGAGCGTTTCCTACAAAAACCATATTGTCGATCAGAGCACCAAGAATAAGTGAGAAAAGGAATGGGATCACTAGTAGAGCGTTTCCTACGAAAGCCATACTGGCGATCAGAGGTTTGATTGAAAAAATTGAGATGTTTTCAAATTTTCCTCTTGAGAATAAGCTTAAAAACTTTAAATGGAACGAAAGTTAGGGCGATAGGACGATAGTTAGAGGGTTATGAGAGGTTCCCCTTCTTCGGCGCAGGTTGAATGAAAACATGCATCCAGCAGGATGGCAGAAAGTCAGAGACGAAACAATTTACAAAGGAAGGGTCCTCCTGCTAGCTCAGAAGCACAAGTTTTGAGAACCACATGAAGAATTTCATCATTACCATACCAATTCTTGATTTAAACTAAAAGAGAAGAGAAATAGTTTAAAAATTACGATATATATATATATATTATATATAAAAAATATAGAATGGATATTAATAATGAATATAAGTATATACTATAATATATATATACCTTAGTATTATATATATGTATATATGTAAGTATATATATATATAGTATATTATATTATATATATTATATATGTATATCAT
>JABUQX010022941.1:0-57729 GCA_015478945.1 Trachelipus rathkii
TCCTTTGCCACAATTTGAAAAAAATTCTACACATTATGTAGTGATAAAGCGGTCAAGCTTATTTATATTGTTTTCTGTGTAGATAGTAATTAAATCTAAAGCATGGGTATTAAATGTTCATGTAGGTTCGGTTTCAGAAAAAACCCAAAGCGTAATTATTATTAGGCAGGTGTTTGAGGATCTCCTTTGCACAACCGTAAAATATTTACAATTTTGATGTAGTGAAAAAGCGTAGTCAAGTTATTTATATTGTTATTGTTATACGAAAGAAATCTAAATTTGTTAAATATGTATTCATGTTTAGATCGGTTTTCAGTAAATATTTGGGCTCCTAGGTATCATTTAGGCAGATGTTTGAGGTTCTCCTTTGCACAAACCGTGAAAATCTTACAATTTGATGTAGTGATAAGGGTCAAGAGAATTTATTATTTGTTTTATGTGTAAGAGCAATGAGGGGGGGGTTTGTAGAAAAATGTATTATGTTAGATCGGTTTGATAATAATTTGGGCTCTTATGTAATTTAGCAGGTGGTTTGAGGTATCTCCCTGTGCACAAGTTGTAACAACATTAACACATTTATGTAGTGATAAGCGTAGTCACCTTTTAATATTGTTATATGTGTAAAAGTGCAAAGAAATCTAAATCTTGCTTATAATGTATTCAAGTCCTAGATCGCGTATCATGATAATAATGTTGGGCTCCTAGGTAATTTTAGTGCAGGTGTTTGAGGTATACTTCATCATTTCACAACAACCGTAAAATATTACCAATTTGATGTAGTGATAAAGCGTAGTCAAGCTTATTTAATTGTTTTTATGTGTAATAGCAAGAATGTAAAGTTGTTAAAATTATGTATTCATGTTGACATCGGTTTAGATAATAATTTCTGCCCCCATGGTATCTGTAGGCAGGTGTTTTGAGTGTATCTCCTTTGACAACCGTAATATTTACATTTGATGTAGTGATAAGCGTATTCAGCTTTCTTATATTGTTTTATGTGTAATAAGCAAAGAAATCTAATTTGTTATAATATGTTTCATGTTAAGATCGTTTCAGAATTAATACTTTGGGCTCAGGTATTTAGGCAGATGTTTTGAGGTATCTCCTTTTGACAACGTAAAATATTTACAATTGAGTAGATCACAAGCAGTCAAACTTATTTATATTGTTATATGTGTAATAGCAAAGAAATCTAAATTTGTTATAATATGTATTCATGTTAGATCGGTTTCAGATAATAATTTGGGCTCCTAGGTAATTAAGGCAGGTGTTTGAGGAATCTCTTTTGAACATCCGTAAAATATTTACAATTTGATTTAGTGAAAAAGCGTAGTCAAGCTTATTTATATTGTTTTATGTGTAATGGCAAAGAAATCTAAATTTGTTATAATATGTATTCATGTTAGATCGGTTTCAGATAATATTTTGGGCTCCTAGGTAATTTAGGCAGGTGTTTGAGGTATCTTCTTTAGACAACCGTAAAATATTTACAATTTGTATGTACGTGATAAAGCGAAAGTCAAGCGTTATTTTATGATTCGTTTTATGTATAGCAAAGAAATCTAAATTTGTTTAAATATGTATTCATGTTAGATCGGTTTCAGATAATAATTTGGGCTCTTATGTAATTTAAGCAGGTGTTTGAGGTATCTCCTTTGCACAATTGTAAAACAATTACACATTTATGTAGTGATAAAGCGTAGTCAAGCTTATTTATATTGTTATATGTGTAATAGGAAAGAAATCTAAATTTGTTATATGAATTCATGCTAGATTGGTTTCAGATAATAATTTGGGCTCCAAGGTAATTTAGGCAGGTGTTTGAGGTATATCATTTTCACAACCGTAAAATATTAACAATTTGATGTAGTCATGTAAGCTCTGTACGTCAAGCTTACTTCTTTTGTTTATATGTGTAATAGCAAGAAATGTAAATTTTGTTAAAAATATGTATTCATGTGAGGAATCTTTTTTCTGGGTGTTCAGACTGATAATTTGGGCCCCGGGATAACGTTGGCAGGGGGTTGAGGTTTCCTCTTTGCCAACCGTAAAAAATTACACATTATGTAGTGATAAAGCGTAGTCAAGCTTTTATATTTGGTATATATGTATATGGCAAAGAAATCTAAATTTGTTATAATATGTATTCATGTTAGATCGGTTTCAGATAATAATTTGGGCTCCTAGGTAATTTAGGCAGGTGTTTGAGGTATCTTCTTTGCACAACCGTAAAAAATTTACACATTTATTAAGTAATAAAGCGTAGTAAAGCTTATTTTTATTGCTATATGTATAATAGCAAAGAAATGTAAATTTGTTATATAATGTAATCATGTTAGATCGGTTTCAGATAATAATTTGGGCTCCTAGGTAATTAGGCAGGTGTTTGAGGTATCTCCTTTGCACAACCGTAAAATATTTACAATTTGATGTAGTGATAAAGCGTAGTCAAGCTTATTTATATTGTTTTATGTGTAATAGCAAAGAAATCTAAATTTTGTTATAATATGTATTCATGTTAGATCGGTTTCAGATAATAATTTGGGCTCCTAGGTAATTTAGGCTAGGTTTTTGAGGTATACTTCCTTTTGGTAATGTAAAACATTTTACACATTTATTATAGTGAATAAAGCGTAGTCAAGCTTATTTATATTGTTATATGTGTAATAGCAAAGAAATCTAAATTTGTTATAATATGTATTCATGTTAGATCGGTTTCAGATAATAATTTGGGCTCCTAGGTAATTTAGGCAGGTGTTTGAGGTATCTCCTTTGCACAACCGTAAAAATTTTACACATTTATGTAGTGATAAAGCGTAGTCAAGCCTATTTATATTGTTATATGTGTAATAGCAAAGAAATCTAAATTTGTTATATGTATTCATGTTAGATCGGTTTCAGATAATAATTTGGGCTCCTAGGTATTTTAGGCAGGTGTTTTAGGTATCTCCTTTGCACAACCGTAAAAAATTTACAATTTGATGTAGTGATAAAGCGTATCAAGCTTATTTATATTGTTTTGTGTGTAATAGCAAAGAAAATTAAAATATTAACAATTTGAATGTAATGATAAAACGTAGTCAAGCATATTTATTTGGGCTCCTAGGTAGATTTAGGCAGGGTTTTTGGAGGTATCTCCTTTGCACAACGTAAAATATTTACAATTTGATGTAGTGATAAAGCGTAGTCAAGCTTATTTATATTGTTTTATGTGTAATAGCAAAGAAATCTAAATTTGTTATAATATGTATTCATGTTAGATCGGTTTCAGATAATAATTTGGGCTTCTAGGTAATTTAGGCAGGTGTTTGAGGTATCTCCTTGCACAACCGTAAAAATTTACACATTTATGTAGTGATAAAGCGTAGTCAAGCTTATTTATATTGTTTTATGTGTAATAGCAAAGAAATCTAAATTTGTTATAATATGTATTCATGTTAGATCGGTAGTGATACAAAATTGTACTCCCTAGGTAATTTCCGGCAGGTGTTGAAGTAGATCCTTCACAATCCGTAAAAAACTTAAAACCCATTTATTAGTGATAAAGTGTAGTCAAGCTATTTTATATTGTTTTATGTAATAGCAAAGAATCTAAATTTGTTATAATTTATTCATGTTAGATCGGTTTTCAGAATTATAATCTGCATCCTAGTAATTTAGCAGGTGTTACTTTGAGGTATCTCTTGCACAATCCGTTATAAATATTTACAATATGATGTAGTAATAAAGCGTGTTCAACATTTTTATTATTGTTTTATGTGTAATAGCAAAGAATCTAAATTTTGTTATAATACTGTATTCATGTAGATCGTATTCAGATAATAGAATTGGCTCCAGTTAAATAGGCATGTGTCTTGAGGTTCTCTTTGCACATCTATAAAAAATTTACAACATTTATGTAGTGATAAAGCGTAGTCAACTTATTTAATATTGTTATATGTGTAATAGCAAAGAAATCTAAATTTGCTATAATAGTGTATTCATTTAGTGGTTTCAGATAATAATTTGGGCTCTAGGTAATTTAGGCAGGTGTTTGGAGTATCTCCTTTGCACACCATATAATAATTACAATTTAATGTAGTGATAAAGCGTAGTCAAGATTATTTATATTGTTATATGTGTAATAGCAAAGAAATCTAAATTTGTTTTAATATGTTATCATGTTAGATCGGTTTAAGATAATAATTTGGCTCCTAGTAATTTATTGTAGGTAGGTGTTATGAGGTATCTTTTTTGGACAACCGTAAAATATTTACAATTTTGATGCTAGTGATAAAGCGTAGTGCAAGGCTTATTTTATTTGTTTATCAATGTGTAATAGCATATAGCACAATCTAATTTGTAATAATTGTATTTTCATGTTAGTCGTTTCAGAAATAAAGAAAAAAAAAAAAAAAAAAATTTTTTTTTTTTCGGCTCTGGTAATGTATGCTTTTGTTTGAGGTATCTTCTTTGCACAACCGTAAAATATTTACAATTTAATGTAGTGATAAAGCGTAATCAAGCTTTCTTATATTGTTTTATGTGTAATAGCAAAGATCTAATTTGTTATAATATGTATTCGTGTTAGATCGTTTTCAGATAATAATTGGACTCCTAGGTTAATTGGGCAGGTGTTTGAGGTTATTCCTTTGCACCTTGTAAGAAAATGTACACATTTATGAGTGATAAAGCGTAGTCAGCTTATTTTATATTGTTTTCTGTGTAATAGCAAAAAAAATCTAATTTGTTATAATATGTATTCATGTTAGATCGGTTTTCAGATAATAATTTGGGCTCCTAGGTATTTAGGCAGGTATTTGAGGTCCCTTTTTTGCACAACTTACAGGTGATGTAGTGGAAAGCGTAGTCAAGCTATTTTTATTGTTTTTATGTGTAATAGCAAAAGATTAAATTTTTTATAATATGTATTCATGTTGATCGGTTCAGATAATATTTTTGGGCTCCTAGGTAAGTTAGGCAGATGTTTGAGATCTTCTTTGGACAACCGTAAAAATTTACAATTGATGTAGTGATAAGAGAAGTCAAGCTTATTTATAATGTTTTCTGTGTAATAGCAAAGAAATCTAAATTGTTATAATATGTATTAATGTTAGATTTCAGACAATAATTTGGGCTCCTAGGTAATTAAGGCAGGTTTTTGAGAACTTTTGAACAATCGTAAAATATTTACAATTTGATTTAGTGAAAGATGAAGCGTAGTCAAGCTTCTTTTTATTGTTTTATGTGTAAGGCAAAGAAATCTAAATTTGTTCTAATATGTATTCATGTTAGATCGTTTCAGATATTTTTTTGCTCCTAGGTTATTTAGGAAAGTGGTTGAGGAACTTCTTTGCACAACCGTAAAAATATTTACAATTTGATGTAGTATAAGCGAAGTCAAGCTTATTTGATATTGTTCTTATGTGTAATAAGCAGAAATCTAATTTGTTGAATATGTATTCATGTTGATCGGTTTTAGATAATAAATTAGGATCCTAGTAAATTTAGGCAGGTTTTTGAGGTATCTATATTGCACAACCGTAAAAAATTCACAATTTTATGTAGTGATCAGGCGTGTAGCTTATTTATATTGTTATTGTAATAGGAAAGCAAATCTAAACTTTGTTATATTGAAATTCATGCCTAAGATTGTTTTTCAGATAATATTTGGGCTCCAAGGTAATTTAGGCAGGTTTTTGAGGTATATCATTTTCACAACCGTAAAAATATTAACAATTGATGTAGTGATAAAGCGTTAGTCAAGCTTATTTATATGGTTTTATTGTAATAGCAAAGAAATGTAAATTTGTTAAAATATGTATTCATGTTAGATCGGTTTCAGATAATAATTTGGGCTCCTAGGTAATTTAGGCAGGTGTTTGAGGTATCTTCTTTGCACAACCGTAAAAAATTTACACATTTGATGTAGTGATAAAGCGTAGTCAAGCTTATTTATATTGTTATATGTGTAATAGCAAAGAAATCTAAATTTGTTATAATATGTATTCATGTTAGATCGGTTTCAGATAATATTTTGGGCTCCTAGGTATTAGGCAGTGTTTGAGGTATCTCTTTGCACAAACCTGCTAAAAAATTTACACATTTATTAAGTAATAAAGCGTAGTAAAGCTTATTTTTATTGCTATATGTATAATAGCAAAGAAATGTAAATTTGTTATATAATGTAATCATGTTAGATCGGTTTCAGATAATAATTTGGGCTCCTAGGTAATTGAGGCAGGTGTTTAGGGTATCTCCTTTGCACAACTGTAAAATATTTACAATTTGATGTAGTGATAAAGCGTAGTCAAGCTTATTTATATTGTTTTTATGTGTAATAGCAAAGAAATCTAAATTTGTTATAATATGTATTCATGTTAATGATCGGTTTCAGATAATAATTTGGGCTCCTAGGTAATTTAGGCAGGTCTTTGAGGTATCTCCTTTGCACAACCGTAAAAAATTTTACCCATTTATTTAGTGATAAAGCGTAGTCAAGCTTATTTATATTGTTATATGTGTAATAGCAAAGAAATCTAAATTTGTTATTATATGTATTCATGTTAGATCGGTTTCAGATAATAATTTGGGCTCCTAGGTAATTTAGGCAGGTGTTTGAGGTATCGTCTTTGCACAACCGTAAAAAATTTACACATTTATGTAGTGATAAAGCGTAGTCAAGCTTATTTATATTGTTATATATGTAATGGCAAAGAAATCTAAATTTGCTATAATATGTATTCATGTTAGATCGGTTTCAAATAATAATTTGGGCTCCTAGGTAATTAAGGCAGGTGTTTGATTTATCTCCCTTGCACAACCTTAAAAAATTTACCCATTTATTTAGTGATAAAGCGTAGTCAAGCTTATTTATATTGTTATATGTGTAATAGCAAAGAAATCTAAATTGTTATAATAGTATTTCATGTTAGATCGGTTCAGATAATAATTTGGGCTTGTAGGTAATTTAGGCAGGTGTTTGAGGTATCTCCTTTGCACAACCGTAAAAATTTACACATTTATTTAGTGATAAAAGCGTAGTCAAGCTTATTTATATTGTTATATGTGTAATAGCAAAGAAATCTTAAATTGCTATATATGTATCCTGTATTAGATGGTTTCAGATAATAGATTTTGGGCTCCTGTAATTTAGGCAAGGTGTTTGAGAGTATTATATGACAACGTAAAAATATTTTACAATTATGTAGTATTAAGAGTAAGTCAAGCTATTATATTGTTTTTATGGTGTAATAGCAAAGCAAATCTACATTTGTATAATATGTTATTCATATTAAATCGGTTTCAGCTAAAATTTGGGCAGTAATTTAGGCAGGTTGTTAAGGTATCTCCTTTGCACAACGCATAAAAATTTTACAACATTATGTAGTGATAATAGCGTAGCAAGCTTATTTTATTTTTTTATGTGTATAGCAAAGAAATCTAAATGTTGTTATAATATGTATTCATGTTAGATCGTTTCAGATAATAAATTTTGGGCTTCTAGGTATTAGCAGGTGTTTGAGGTACTCCCTTGCACAAACCGTAAAAAATTTAACCCATTTATTTAATGATAAGCGTAGTCAAGCTATTTATATTGTTATTATGTGTAATGCAAAGAAATCTAAATTGCTTATAATATGTATTGTTAGATCGGTTCTAGATAATAATTTGGGCTCACTAGTTAATTTAGGCAGGTGTTTGGGTATCTCCTTGCACAACCGTAAATATTACAATTATGTAGCGTAGTCACACTTATTTATATTGTTATATGTTAAATAGCAAGAAATTAAATTTTTTTAATATGTATTCATGTTAGATCGGTTCAGATAAATAATTGGGCTCCTAGGTAATTTCGGCGAGGGTGTTTGAGGTATCTCCTTGCACAACCGTAAAAATTTACACATTTATTTAGAGATAAATAAACCGTAGTCAAGCTTATTTATATTGTTTACTGTGTAATAGTAGCAAAGAAATCTAAATTTGCAATAATATGTATTCATGTTAGATCGTTCAGATAATAATTTGGGCTCCTAGTAATTTAGGCAGGTATTGAGGTATGTATTTGTAAGCCGTCAAATATTACATTTCTGTAGTGGATAAAGCGTATCAAGTATTTTATTGGTTATAGATTAGTATATAATAGCAAAGATAATCTAAATTGCTATTAATATGTATTCATGTAAGTTCGGTTTCAGATAATAATTTATGCTCCTAGGTAATTTTGGCAATGTTTGAGGTATCTCCTTTGCACAATCTAAAATATTACAATTTGATGTAGTGATAAGCGTAGTCAAAGATTATTTATATTGTTATATTGTAATAGCAAAGAAATCTAAATTTGTTTTAATTAATATGTATTCATCGTTTAAAATCAGTTTACAGAATAATAATTTGGAGCTCTAGGTAATTAAGGCATAGTATTTTGAGTGAGTATCTGCTTTACAACGATAAAAATTTAACAATTTGATGTTAGTGATAAAGTTAATTTATAAGCTTATTTAATATTGTTATAGTGTAATAGTACAAGAATTATCTAAATTTGATTATAATATGTTCATGTTATGAATCGAGTTTTCAATAATAATTTATGGGCTCTAGTAATTTATGCTTTGTTATTTGAGGTAATTTTACTTTGCAACACAACGTAAAATATTTTACAATTGATGTAGTGATAAGCGTAGTCAAGCTTTCTTATATATTGTTATTATGTGTTAATAATAGCAAAGAACATCTTAAATTATGGTTATATATGTATTCTGAGTCAGATCGGTTTCAGATAATAATTATTGGGCTCGCTAGTAATTTTGGGCAGGTTATTTCGAGGTATCTCCTTTAATGCACTAATTGTAAAAAAAATTACACATTTATGTAAAGTGATAAGCGTAGTCAAGCTTTTATATATTGTTTTTTATGTGTTATGACAAAGAAATCTAAAATTATGTTATATATGTAATTCTGTTAGTATATCGGTTTCAGAATAATTATTTGGGGCTCTAGTTTTTATCAGAGGTTTATTGTAAGGAATCTCTTGACACCGTAAAATATTTACTAATTGATGCAGTAATAAAAGCGTGTACAAGCTTTATTTATATATTGTTTTATATGTAATAGCAAAGAAACTAAATTTGTTATAATTATGTTATTTGCATGTTAGATCGTTTGCAGGATGATGTTTGTAATGTTAGGTTGGGCTCCTAGGTAATTTAGGCAGATGTTTGAGGTATCTCCTTTGACAAACCGTAAAATATTTACAATTTGAGATAGTGATAAAGGGAAGTCAAGCTTAGCTTATATTTAAAGTATGTTGTATTAAGTGTTCAAATAGAAGCTAAAGATAGACTCTAAATTTGTTTAATACATCTCATTTCATGTTAACTCGGTTTTCAGATAATATTTGGCTCTCTATGTAATAAAGCAGGTGTTTTGAGGTATCTCCTTTGCACATGGTAAAACATTACAACATATTAGTAGTGATAAAGCGTAGTCAGCTGAGTTATATTGTTATACTGTGTAATACAGGAAAGACATCTAGAATTTGTTTTGTATTCATATGCAGACGGTCCAGATAATAATTTGGGCTCAGGTAATTTAGGCAGGTGTTTGAGGTATATCATTTTACAACCGTAAAATATTAAACAATTTGATAGAGTTATGAAGCGTAGTCCAAGCTTATTTAATTGTTTTATGCTTATAGCAAAGAATGTAACTTTGTTAAATATGTATTCAATGTTACTAGTTTCAGTTAATAAATTTGGGCTCCTAGGTAATTAGGCAGGTGTTTGAGGTATCTCCTTTGCCAACCGTAAAATATTTACACAATTTGATGTAGTAATAAAGAGTAGTCAAGCTTATTATATTGTTTATGTGTACAAAAAGCAAAGAAATCTACAATTTGTTATAATATGTTTCATTTTAAATCGGTTTTAGATAATAATTTGGGCTCCAGGTAATTTAGGCAGGTGTTGTTGTAGGTATCTCTCTTGCACAACAGTAAAAAAATTACAATTTGATTGTAGTGATAAAGCGTAGTAAGCTTATTTATAGTGGTTTTGTGTATATCAAAGAAATGTAATTTGGTTATTAATGATTTCATGTTCGGATCGGTTTCAGATAATAATTTGGGCCCCTAGTTAATTAGGCAAGTGTTTGAGGTATATCCTTTCACAACCGTAAAAAATTACCATTTAAATTAGAGTGATAAAGTGTAAGTCAGCTATTTTATGTTATATCCTGTAATAGCAAAGATTCTAAATTTGTTTATATATTGTATTCATGTTGATCGGTTATCAGAATTAATATTCTGCTCACTAGGTAATTTAGGTCAGGTGTTTGAGGTACCTCCTTTGCACACCGTAAAATTTTACAATTTGATGTAGTAATAAAGCGTAAGGTCAAGCTTATTTATATTGTTTATGTGTAATAGCAAAGAAATCTAAATTTGTTATAAATATGTATTCATGTAATTCGGTACAAGATATAAATTAAAAGGTAATTAGGCATGTGTTTTGAGGTATCTTCTTTGCACAATCGTAAAAAAAAATTTACCATTTAGTAGTGATAAAGCGTAGTCAACTTTTTAATATTGTTATATGTGTAATAGAAAAGAAATCATAAAATTTAGCTTATAAATATGTATTCATGTATCGGTTTATTCATGATAAATAATTTATGCTTCCTCGGTATTTTTTTAGGCATGGTGTTTGAGTTATTCTCTTTTGCACAACATATAATCTTTACAATTTAATGTAGTGATAAAGCGTAGTCAAGATTATTTTTATTGTAATATGTGTAATATCAAAGAAATCTAAATCTTGTTTTTAATATATTTCCATGTTAGATCCGGTTCAGATAATAGATTGGGCTCCTAGGTAATTTAGGAGTGTCTTGAGGGTATCTTCTTTGGACAACCGTCAAATATTTAAAATTTGATGTAGTGTAAAAGCGCTAGTCAAGCTTATTTATATTGTTAAAGGTGTAAAGGAATCTAAATTTGTAATAATATTATTCATGTTAGATGGTTTTCAGATAAAGGAATTTGGGCTCCTCCAGGTAAATTTATTCTTTTGTTGAGGTAGCTTCTTTGCACGACCGTAAAAAATATTTACAATTTGATGTAGTGATAAAGGTAGTCAAGCTTCTTATATTGTTTTATGTGTATAGCAAAGAATCTAAATTTGTTATAATATGTATTCTGTTAGATCGATTTCAGATAATAGTTTGGGCTCCTAGGTAACTTGGGCAGGTGTTTGAGTTATCTAATTTGCTTTGCACAACCGTGAAAAATTACACATTTATGTAGTGATAAAGCGTAGTCAAGCCCTTTTTTTATATTGTTTTCTGTGTAATAGCAAAAAAATCTAAATTTTGTTATAATATTGTTATCATGTTAGAAATTCGGTTTCAGATAATAGATTGGGCTCCTAGGTAATTTAGGCAGGTGTTTGAGGTATCTCCTTTGAACAACCGTAAAATATTTACAATTTGATGTAGTGAAAAGCGTAGTCAAGCTTACATTTTTAATTGTTTATGTGTAAATAGCAAAGAATTAAATTTGTTATAATATGTTTCATGTTAGATCGGTTTCAGATATAATTTGGGCTCTTAGGTAATTTAGGCAGATGTTTGAGGTAATCTCCTTTGGACAACCGTAAAATATTTACAATTTGATGGTGATAAAAGCGTAGTAAGCTTATTTATATTGTTTTTTGTGTAATAGCAAAAGAAATCTAAATTTGTTATATTATGTAAAATGTTAGATCGAGGTTTCATAAAAGAATTTGGGCTCCTAGTAATTAAAGGAAGGGTTTGAGGATTCTCTTTTGAACTCCGTAAAATATTGTACAATTTGATGTATGTGAAGAAAGCGTAAGTCAAGCTTATTTTTATGTGTTTAATGTGTAAATGGGCAAAGAAATCTAAATTTGTTTATAATAAGTCTATTCATGTTAGATCGTTTCAGATAATATTTGGGC
Source organism: Trachelipus rathkii (assembly GCA_015478945.1). Taxonomy (NCBI): domain Eukaryota; kingdom Metazoa; phylum Arthropoda; class Malacostraca; order Isopoda; family Trachelipodidae; genus Trachelipus; species Trachelipus rathkii. Next base: position 11,955 of record JABUQX010022941.1, read on the forward strand.
TCCTAGGTTAATTTAGGCAGATGTTTGAGGTATCTCTTTGACAACCGTAAATATTTAACATTTGAATGTAGTGATAAAGCGAAGGTCAAGCTCATTTATATGTTTTATGTGAATAGCAAAGAAATCTCAAATTTGTTTAATATGTATCATGTTAAGATCGGTTTCAGAAAATAATTTGGGCTCTTATGTAACATTTTAAGCAGGTGTTGTTTGACGTTCTCCTTTGCAGCAATGTGTAAAACATTAACACAATTTATGTAGTGATAAAGCGTAGTTCAAGCTTATTATATTGTTATATTGTATAGGAAAGAATCTAATTGTTTATATGAATTCATCGCTAGAATTGGTTTCAGATAATAATTTGGTGTCCTAGGTATTTAGGCAGGTTTTTGAGGTATATCATTTTCACTAACCGTTAAAATTATTAACAATGTTGATGTAGTGATAAAGGTAAGTCAGCTTATTTAATTGTTTTATTGTATAGCAAAGAAATGTAAATTTGTTAAATATGTATTCATGTTAGATCGTTTCAGATAATAATTTGGGCTCCTAGTAATTTTAAGGCAGGTGTTTTGAGGTATCTCTTTGCACAACCGTAAAAAACTTTACACATTTATGTAGTGATAAAGGTAGTCAAGCTTATTTATATGTTATATGTGTAATAGCCAAAGAAATTTAAATTTGCTATAATATGTATTCATGTTTCAATCGTTCAGATAATAATTTGGGCTCCTAGGTAATTTAGGCAGGTGTTTTGAGGTAATCTTGCTTGCACAAACCGTAAAAAATTTAACACATGTATTAAGTAATAAAAGCGTAGTAAAGCTTATTTTTTTATGCTATATGTGTACCATGATAGCAAGAAATGTAAATGTTATATAATGTATCATGTTAGATCGTTGTTCAGAATAATAATTTGTGCTCCTAGGTAAATTAGGCAGGTGTTTAAAGTATCTCCTTTGCACAACTGTAAAATATTTACAATTTGATGTAGTGATAAAGCGTAGTCGAAGCTTGTATATATTGTTTTTGTGTAATAACAAAGAAATCTGAAATTTGTTATAATTATGTATATCATGTTATATCGGTTTCAGATAATAATTTGGGCTCTAGTGTAATTTAGGCAGGTCTTTGAAGTTATCTCCTTTGCAAACCGTAAAAAAAATTTTACACATTTATTTAGTGATAAAGGTAGTCAAGCTATTTATTATTGGAGTTACTCATGTGTAATAGCAAGCGAAAATCTAAATTTGTTATTATATGTATTCATGTTAGATCGGTTTCATAGTAATATTTTGGGGCTCCCTAGAGTAATTTAGGACAGGTGGAGGAGTTACCAGTCTTTGCACACGTAAAAAATTTACACAATTTATGTAGTGAAAAGCGTAGTCAAGCTTATTTATATTGTTATATATGTAATGGCAAAGAGAAATCTAAATTTGCTATATTATGTATTCTGTTAAATCTGGTTCAAATAATAATTTGGGCTTCTAGGTAATAAGGCAGGTGTTTGATTTATCTCCCTTGCACAACCTTGAAAAAATTACAAATTTTATTTAAGTGATAAAGCGTAGTCAAGCTTAGATTTAATATTGTTATATGTGTAATAGCAAAGAATCTAAATTTGTTATATATGTATTCATGTTAGATGTTTCAGATAATAAATTTGGGCTTCTAGGAATTTAGACAGGTGTTTGAGGTATTCCCTTTTCCGTAAAAACTTTTACACATTATGTAGTGATAAAAGCGTAGTCAAGCTATTTTATATTGTTATATGATGTGTCAATAGCAAAGAAATCTGAAATTTGTTATAAATATGTTATTCATGTTAGGATCGGTTTCAGATTAATAATTTGAAGCTCCTGGTTTTAGGCAGGTGTTGAGGTATGGCCTTTTCACAACCGGTATTAAATATGTACGTTTACAATGTTGATGTAGTGGATAAAGCGTAGTGAAGCTTATATATATTGTATATGTGTAATAGCAAAGAATCTAAATTTGTTTAAATATGTATTCATGTTTGATCGTTTCCAGCAATAATAATTTGGGCTCCTAGGTAATTAAGGCAGGTGTTTAGGTATCTCATTTGCACAACCGTAAAATATTAACAATATAATGTAGTGATAAGCGTCGTCAACTTATTTATATGTTTTATGGGTAATAGCCAAAGAAATGTAATTGTTATACATATGTATTCATGGTAGATCGGTTTCAGATAATAATTTGGGCTCTAGGTATATTAGGCAGGTGTTTGAGGTACTCCTTTGCACAACCGTAAAATTTACACTTTTATTTAATGATAAAGCGTAGTCAGCTTATTTTATATTGTTATATGTGTATAAGCAAAGAAATCTAAATTGTTATAATATTATTCATGTTAGATCGGTTTCAGATAATATTTGGGCTTCTAAGTAATTTATAGGCAGGTGGTTTGAGGTATCTCCTTTGCAACAACCGTAAAAAATTACCCATTTATTTAGTGATAAAGCGTAAGTCAACCTATTTATATTGTTATATTATGTGTAAATAGCAAAGAAATCTTAAAATTGCTATAATATGTATTTTATGTTAAATCGGGTTTCAGATAATAATTTGGGCTCCTAGGTTATTGAGACAGATTTTTGAGGGTATCTCCTTTGCAAAACCCTAAAAAATTTAAACATTATGTAGTGATAAAGCCGTAGTCAGCTTATTTAGTATGTTTTATGTGTAAATATCAAAGAATCGTAAATTGCTATACATGTATTCAGTATTAGATCGTTTCTGTAATAATTTGGGGCCTCCTAGGTAATATTAGTCCAGTGTTTGAGAATTTCCTTTGCACAACCGTAAAATATTACAATTTGATGTAGTGATAAAGCGTAGTCAAGCTTATTTATATTGTTATATGTGTAATAGCAAAGAAATCTAAATTTGTTTTAATATGTATTCATGTTAGATCGGTTTCAGATAATAATTTGGGCTCCTAGGTAATTTAGGCAGGTGTTTGAGGTATCTCCTTTGCACAACCGTAAAATATATTACAATTTGATGTAGTAATAAAGAGTAGTCAAGCTTATTTATATTGTTTTATGTGTAATAGCAAAGAAATTTAAATTTGTTAAATATGTATTCATGTTAGATCGGTTTTAGATAATAATTTGGGCTCCTAGGTAATTTAGGCAGTTGTTTGAGGTATCTCCTTTGCACAACCGTAAAAAATTTACACATTTATGTAGTGATAAAGCGTAGTCAAGCTTATTTATATTGGTTTTTGTGTAATATCAAAGAAATGTAAATTTGTTATATAATGTATTCATGTTCGATCGGTTTCAGATAATAATTTGGGCTCCTAGGTAATTTAGGCAGGTGTTTGAGGTATATCCTTTGCACAACCGTAAAAAAATTACCCATTTATTTAGTGATAAAGTGTAGTCAAGCTTATTTATATTGTTATATCTGTAATAGCAAAGAAATCTAAATTTGTTATAATATGTATTCATGTTAGATCGGTTTCAGATAATAATTCTGCTCCTAGGTAATTTAGGCAGGTGTTTGAGGTATCTCCTTTGCACAACCGTAAAATATTTACAATTTGATGTAGTAATAAAGCGTAGTCAAGCTTATTTATATTGTTTTATGTGTAATAGCAAAGAAATCTAAATTTGTTATAATATGTATTCATGTTAGATCGGTTTCAGATAATAAATTGGGCTCCTAGGTAAATTAGGCATGTGTTTGAGGTATCTTCTTTGCACATCTATAAAAAATTTACACATTTATGTAGTGATAAAGCGTAGTCAAGCTTATTTATATTGTTATATGTGTAATAGCAAAGAAATCTAAATTTGCTATAATATGTATTCATGTTAGATCGGTTTCAGATAAAAATTTATGCTCCTAGGTAATTTAGGCAGGTGTTTGAGGTATCTCTTTTTGCACAACCATATAATATTTACAATTTAATGTAGTAGATAAAGCGTAGTCAGATTATTTTATATTGTTATATGTGTAATAGCAAAAGAGAAATTATCTAAATTTGTTTTTAATAGGTAAATACATGTTACGAATCGGTTTCAGATAATATTTGGCTCCTAGGTAATTTTAGAGTAGGTTGTTTTGAGGTATCTCCTTTGCACAACCGTAAAATATTTACAATTTGATGTAAGTGATAAAGCGTAGTCAAGCTTATTTAATTTTTTTTATATGTGTAATGCAAAGAAATCTAAATTTGTTATAATATGTGTTATTCATGTTAGATCGGTTTCAGATAAGAATTGGGCTTCCTACGTAATTTAGGCAGGTGTTGAGGTATCTTCTTTGCACTACCGTAAAATATTTCAATGTTGAATGTTAGTGATAAAGCGTAATCAAAGCTTCTTAATATTAGTTTTTATGTGTAATAGCAAAGAAATCTAAATTTGTTATAATATGTATTCATGTTAGATCGGTTTCAGATAATAATTTGGGCTCCTAGGTAATTTGGGCAGGTGTTTGAGGTATCTCCTTTGCACAAATATGTAAAGAAAAATTACACATTTATTGATAGTGATAAAGCGTAAGTCAGTCTTATTTATATGTTTATCTGTGAATAGCAAAAAAAATCTAAATTTGTTATAATATTGTATTCATGTTGATCGGTTTCAGGATAATAATTTTTTGGGCCATAGGTAATTTAGTGCAGTGTATTTAGAATCTCTTTTGAACATCCGTAAAATATTTACAATTTGATGTAGTAAAAGGGCAAAAAAAGCTAATTTTTATGTTTATGTGTAATAGCAAAGAAAATTAAAATTGTTATAATATGATTCATGTTAGACTCGGTTCAGATAATATTTTGGCTCCTAGGTAATTAGGCAGATGTTTGAGGTATCTCTTTGGAACAACCGTGAAAAATATATCTACAATAATTGATGTAGTGATAAAGCGAAGTCAAGCTTATTTATATTGTTTTCTGTGTAATAGCAAAGAAATCTAAATTTGTTATAATATGTATTAATGTTAGATCGGTTTCAGATAATAAATATGGGACTTCTGTATAATTAGGCGAGGTGTTTAGATGGAATCTTCTTTGAACACCGTAAATATTTACAAATTTGAATGTTAGTGAAAAAGCGTAGTCAAGCTATTATATTGTTTTATGTGAAATGGCAAAGAAATCTAAATTTTGTTATAATATTGTTTAACATGTTAGATCGGTTTCAGAATAATATTTTGGGCTCCTAGGTAATTTAAGGCAGGTGTTTGAGGTCTCCTTTGCACAACCGTAAAATATTTAACATTTGATGTAGTGATAAGCGAAGTCAGCTTATTTATATGTTTATATGTGTAATAGCAATGAAACTAAATTTTGTTTAAATATATTCATGGTTAGATCGGTTCAGATATTTATAATTTGGGCTTCTTCTATGTAATTAAGCAAGGTGTGTAAATGAGGTATCTGCCTTTGCACAATGTAAAAAGACAATTACACATTTATGTAGTGATAAAGCGTAGTCAAGCTCTATTTATATGTATACATGTGTAATAGGAAGAAATCTAAATTTTTTTTGTTAATGAATCATGCTAGATTGGTTTCAGATAAAATTTGGCTCCAAAGGGTAAATTTTAGGCAGGTTTTTGAGTATAGCCCATTTCCACAACCGTAATATTAACAATATTGATGTAGTTAAAGCGTAGTCAAGCTTAATTTATATGTATTTACTGAAGTAATAGCAAAGAAATGTAAATTGTTAAAATTTTATTAAAGTTAAGTTCGGTTTCAGATAATAATGTTTGGCTCCTAGGAATTTAGGCAGGTGTTTTGAGGTATCTCCTTTGCACAACCGTAAAAAATTACACAGATGTAGTGATAAAAGCGTAGTCAAGCTTAATTATATTGTTATAATATGTAATGAAAGAATCTAATTTGCTATAATAGTAATCATGTCCGATCGTTTCAGATAATAATTTTGGGCTCCTAGGTAATTTAGCAGGTGTTTGAGGTAATCTTCTTTCAACCGTAAAAAATTACACATTTATTAATAATAAAGCGTAGTAAAGCTTATTTTATTGCTATATGTATAATAGCAAAGAAATGTAAATTTGTTTTAATAAGTGTAATCATGTTGATCGGTTTCAGAATATAATTTGGGCTCCTAGTAATTGAGGCAGGTGTTAGGGTTTCTTGCACAACTGTAAAAGTATTTAAATTTTGATTAGTGATAAGCGTGTCAAGCTTATTTATATTGTTTTCTGTGTAATAGCAAAGAACTCTAAATTGTTATAATATGATTCATGTTATATCGGTTTCAGATAATAATTTGGGCTCCTAGGTAATTTAGGCAGGTCTTTGAGGTATCTCCTTTGCACAACCGTAAAACATTTTACACATTTATTTAGTGATAAAGCGTAGTCAAGCTTATTTATATTGTTATATGTGTAATAGCAAAGAAATCTAAATTTGTTATTATAGTGTATTCATGTTAGATCGTTTCAGATAAATTTGGCTTCCTAGGTAATTTAGGCAGGTTTGAAGGTCACCGTTTGCACAACCGTAAAATTTACACATTTATGTAGTGATGAAAGCGTAGTCAAGCTTAATTTATATTGTTTATATATGTAATGGCAAAGAAATCTAAATTTGCTATAATATGTATTCATGTTCGATCGGTTTCAAATAATAATTTGGGCTCCTAGGTAATTAAGGCAGGTGTTTGATTTATCTCCCTTGCACAACCTTAAAAAATTTACCCATTTATTTAGTGATAAAGCGTAGTCAAGCTTATTTATATTGTTATATGTGTAATAGCAAAGAAATCTAATTTTGTTATAATATGTATTCATGTTAGATCGGTTTCAAATAATAATTTGGGCTTCTAGTTAATTTAGGCAGGTGTTTGAGGTATCTCCTTTGCACAACCGTAAAAAAACTTTACACATTTATGTAGTGATAAAGCGTAGTCATTATTTAGATGTTATACTTGGGTTAATAGCAAAGAAATTAAAAATTATGTTATAATATGTATTCATGTTAGATCGGTTTCAGATAATAATTTGGGCTCCTAGGTAATTTAGGCAGGTGTTTGAGGTATGGCCTTTTCACAACCGTAAAATATTTACAATTTGATGTAGTGATAAAGCGTAGTCAAGCTTATTTATATTGTTATATGTGTAATAGCAAAGAAATCTAAATTTGTTATAATATGTATTCATGTTAGATCGGTTTCAGATAATAATTTTGGCTCCTAGGTAATTAAGCAGGTGTTTGAGGAATCTCATTTGCACAACCGTAAAAATATTACAATTTGATGTTAGTGATAAAGGTTAGTCAAGCTTATTTATATTGTTTGATGGGTAATAGCAAGAAATGAAGTTGGTATAAATAAGAGGTAAGATTTTGAAAAATACTAACACTTTCTTTTGAGATTTCCACAGATAGGTAACTACGTAAATTTGTAATGAATATGTTTCATGTTAGATCGGTTTCAGTAAATAATTTGGGCTCCTAGGTAATATAGGTCAGGTGTTGAGGTATCTCCTTTGCACAACCGTAAAAATTTACTCCATTTTAATCAGAAATCGTATTACAGCTTATTTAATATTGTTATACTGTGTAATAGCAAAGAACTCTAAATTTTGTTATAATATGTATTCAGGTTTAAATCGATTTCAGATAATAATTTGGGCTTCTAAGAATTAAGACAGGTGTTTGGAGGTATCTCCTTTGCACACTCTAAAAAAATTACCCATTTATTTAGTGATAAAGCTAGTCAAGCTTTTTAATATTGTTATATGTGTAATAGAAAGAAAATTAAATTGCTATACTTGTATTTATGTTAGAATGGTTTCAGATAATAATTTGGGCTCCTAGGTAATTTAGCATTGTTTTGAGGTTCTCCTTGCCACGCATAAAAAATTTCACATTTGTAGTGCTAAGCGTATCAACTTATTTTTATATTGTTTTTAATGATGTAATATCAAAAAGAAATCTGATTTCTATCCATTGTACTATCATATTAGATCGGTTCAGATAATAGATTTGGGCTCCTAGGTTAATTTAGACAGGTATTTAGGGTTTTATCCTTTGCACAACCGTAAATATATTTAAAATTTGATGTAATGATAAAGCGTAGTCAAGCTTATGTATATTGTTTACTGTGTAATAGCAAAGAAATCTAAAATTTGTTATAATTGATTCATTGTTAGATCGGTTTCATGATAATAATTTGGGCTCCTAGGGTAATTTAGGCAGGTGTTTTGAGTATCTCCTTTGCACAACCGTAAAATTCTTCAAATTGATGTAGTCATAAAGAGTAGTCAAGCTTATTTATTATGTTTTATGTGTAACAGCAGAAGAAAATACTAAATTTGCTATAATATGTATTCATTTTAAATCGGTTTTAGATAATAATTTGGCCTCCTAGGTAATTTAGGGTTGTTTGAGGTATCCTCCTTTGGAACAACGCAAAATATTACACCATTTATGAGTGATAAAGCGTAGTCAAGGCTTCTTTATATGGTTTTTGTGGTAATATCCACAGAAATGTAATATTTGCTATATAATGTTATTCATGTTCGATCGGTTTCAGATAATAATACTTTGGGCTCCTAGGTAAATTTGGCACTTTTGGGTAAATATCCTTTGCACAACCTCAAAAAATTAACCATTTAATTTAGTGATAAAGTGTAGTCAAGCTTATTTATGATGTTATGTGTAATAGCAAAGGAATCTAAATTGTTATATATATGTATTCTGTTAGATCGTTTCAGGATAATAATTTGCTCCTAGGTAAATTTAGGGCAGGTGTTGAGGTAATCTTGCACAACCGTAATATTTACAATTGATTGATGTAGTATAGAAGCGTAGTCAAGCTCACTTTAATATTGTTTTAGTGTAATAGCAAAGAAATCGTAAATTTGTTTATAGATCTGTTATCATGTTAGAATCGGTTTCAGATAATAAATTGGGGCTTCTAGTTAAATTAGGCATGTGTTTTGTAGTATCTTCTTTCGCAGAATCTATAAAAATTTCCATTTATGGTATGATAAAGCGTATCAAGCTTATTTAATTGTTATATCTAGAATTGGAAGACTTTAAACATTTCTGCTATAATATGCAAGATTCATGTTAGATCCGGTTTTCAGATAGAAATTTATGCTCTCTAGTAAATTTTAGGCCAGGGTGTTTTGAGTGTATCCTCTTTTGCACAACGCATAATAATATTTACAATTTTAATGTAGTGATAAGCGTGTCCAAGATTATTATATTGTTATAATGTGTATAGCAAACGAAATCTAAATTGTTTAATATGTCTTTTTAGTGTAGATCGGTTTGCAGATTAATAATTTGGGCTCTAGGTAATTAGGTAGGTGTTTAGAGGTATCTTCTTTGGACAACCGTAAAAAAATTTACAATTTGTGTAGTGATAAAGCGTAGTCCAGCTTATTTATTATATTATATGTGTAATAGCAAGTTAAATCTAAATTTGTAAAGATAGTTATTCATGTTAGATCGGGTTTTCATCATAAGAATCTTTGAGGTACCTAGGTAATCTTATGCGTTTTTGTTTTGAGGATCTTCTTTGCACTAACCGTAAATAGTTTACAATTGATGTAGTGAATAAAGCGTATCAAGCTTTCTTATATTGTTTGATTGTGTAATAGCAAAGAATCTAAATTTGTTATATATGTATTCGTGTTAGATCGTTTCAGATAATAATTTGGGCTCCTAGGTAATTTGGGCAGGTGTTTGAGGTATCTCCTTTGCACAATTGTAAAGAAAATTACACATTTATGTAGTGATAAAGCGTAGTCAAGCTTATTTATATTGTTTTCTGTGTAATTAGCAAACATCTTAAATTTGTTATAATATGTATTCATGTTAGATCGGTTTCAGATAATAATTTGGGCTCCTAGGTAATTTAGGCAGGTGTTTGAGGAATCTCTTTTGAACATCCGTAAAATATTTACAATTTGATGTAGTGAAAAAGCGTAGTCAAGCTTATTTATATTGTTTTATGTGTAATAGCAAAGAAATCTAAATTTGTTATAATATGTATTCATGTTAGATCGGTTTCAGATAATATTTTGGGCTCCTAGGTAATTTAGGCAGATGTTTGAGGTATCTCCTTTGGACAACCGTAAAATATTTACAATTTGATGTAGTGATAAAGCGAAGTCAAGCTTATTTATATTGTTTTATGTGTAATAGCAAAGAAATCTAAATTTGTTATAATATGTATTTAATTTAGATCGGTTTCAGATAATAAATCTTGGGCTCCTAGGTAATTAAGGCAGGTGTTTGAGGAATCTCTTTTGAACATCCGTAAAATATTTACAATTTGATGTAGTGAAAAAGCGTAGTCAAGCTTATTTTTATTGTTTTATGTGTAATGGCAAAGAAATCTAAATTTGTTATAATATGTTTTCATGTATTCATGTTAGATCGGTTTCAGATAATAATTTGGGCTCCTAGGTAATTTTGGCAATGTTTGAGGTATCTCCTTTGGACAACCGTAAAATATTTACAATTTGATTTAGTGATAAAGCGTAGTCAAGCTTATTTATATTGTTTTATGTGTAATAGCAAAAAAATCTAAATTTGTTTTAATGTGATTTCATGTTTCGGTTCATGATAAATAATTGGGACTCCTAGGTAACTTAAGCAGGTGTTTGAGGTAGTCCCTTTGCACAATTGTACAACAGAATTACACATTTAATGGTATGATATAAGCGTAAGTCCAACTTATTTATATTGGTAGTGATAATGTGATAGTAGGAAAGATAAATCTAAATTTGTTATATGAATTCATGCTAGATTGGTTTCAGATAATAATTTGGGCTCCAAGGTAATTTAGGCAGGTTTTTGAGGTATATCATTTTCACAACCGTAAAATATTAACAATTTGATGTAGTGATAAAGCGTAGTCAAGCTTATTTATATTGTTTTATGTGTAATAGCAAAGAAATGTAAATTTGTTAAAATATGTATTCATGTTTGATGGTTCAGATAATAATTTGGGCTCCTAGGTAATTTTAGGCAGGTGTTAATCAGTGAGTTAGTCCTTAATTTCAGCGATTTACAGTATTGCATTCTGATGTACTATGGTTTTTTAGTTCGAGGAGCTTTATGTTGTTTTTTTTTGTCTTCGTTTTATTCTATCTATGCTGTTTTTAGCTTATATTTTTTTTTATATTTATTTGTTGTTGTTTTGCTTTTTTGTTTGTTGTTTGCATGTTTTGCTAATCGTTTTTCTTTTTTTGAGGTTTTTATATGCACTCCATTCTTAGCATGCCTCGTAGCACGTTCTCCTTATTACTTATAATATTTTTGTACGTGTCAGTATTATTTTTCAGTTTTTGTGTTTGTCGTTGTTTCTTGGTTGTTTTTTGTTGTTTTTGTTTTAGTTTTGTTGTTGTTTGTTCGTTTCCGCGTTTTTTTGCGGTTGGGAAGACACTCACAGACAGTCAGATACACGTTTTTTTGGTTCTTTGTGATTTGTTGTACATCATATTAAAATATCTTTAACCAGTTTACTTTATCCCTGTTATTTATGATTGACGTTATATTTTTAGTTTTTTGTCGTTTTGCCAGTTTTGATGATTGAAAGCTGCCGCCGTACACTGTGATATATATTATATATATATTATATAATATATAATATATATATTTTATATATATATATATATAATATATTATATATATATATATATTTATATATATTATATATATATATATAGTGTGTGTGTGTGTGTGTGGCGCGCGCATCATCAAACCGCAAACGACAAAAATAAAATGTGACGTCAATATACGGGTAACGTCACCCGTAGCTCTCAAGATGTTTGCGTGTGTATATGTGTGCGTAGGTGTGTGTCTGCCTGTCTGTGGGTGTCTTCACCAACGCGCAGATGAACCAAACAACGACAACAAAAACAACAAACCAAACAACGACAACAAAAAGAAATAATCACGTACACATATGTAAGTAAATAAGTACACATGTACGGGCTGGGCTATACATGTGCATCCTAAGGATAACAAACATCGAACAACAAAAACAATAATAACATAAAACAAACAGCAAGAAAACACAACAAAAATAACATACCAAAAAGGGAAGGGGCTTAGTGATGTCAGAGCAATACTGATCACTGATTGGTTTGTCGTGCATTTGTGTTTATTACTACTGGTACTCACTAACCACTGTTGTATGCTATATGTCGATTCCTCTCAAACAGATTTCACATTACGAATTTTGATTTTCCTCAACTCTATCTTACCCTTCAACACTGTTTAATCCCTCAACATGGGCTGCGGAGCCGGTAAAAAAATTTACCGGTCCCGCCTCCAGGCTCCGACTCCACCAAAAAATTTTAGGCTCCTGCTTTACGAAAAACCTTACAGCTCTGGCTCCGCAAATCTCCCCCGAACACTCCTAGCTTACTCCTCAAAACTATCTTTATCAATTGGTTCTTCGATTTTTTTAGACACCCATCGAACATTATTAGCCTCTTTCCTCTGGTGAATCTCTCCTATTTTTTGCTTTAGATTTCTTCTATTAATTTTTAACATAGCTAGAATCTTTACAGGTTGGAGATATATTAATTTCACTTATTTTCTATGTTCTGTACAGAAACTAATTCATCAAAATTTTGTTTGACCTTTCCTTAAGTACTTAAAGCAGTTGGACAAAAACCCCCCTGCATGGGGTCCATCACACCTCTCTCTTCAACCCATTACTTACTGCTTTATAGCCTTTACGTCTGTTTGTTCACCCTTTGCATGAAAATAACTTTTGTAAAACATAATACAAAGTTTTTTATGACCTAACAGCTAGGATAGCTGGAACCATAAGAAAAAGATGCTTATCGATTTACATGAAACATTATGGTTCAGAGTTCGACTAACAGGTGTGTAGCGGTAATTAGCTTAGTAGTAATAGTGAGTATTGTTAGCGAGTAGTAGAGCGAGTTGTAATATAATATATATATACTATATATAATTATATATATATATATATTATATATATATATAATACTATATATATATATACTATATTTAGTATAATACTATAATATATAATAATATATATATGATATATTATATATATTATATATTATATATAATACAATATATATATATATAAATACACGGTGTTATATAGTGACAAGGCTTTGAAATAAACATTTTACGGAGAATGAGGTATAATCAATAATAAAATAATAATAACTAATATTATAACTAATAATTAATAATAATAATAATTAATAATATAATAAAATAATAATAATAATAATAATAATAATAATAATAATAATAATAATAATAATAATAATAATAATAATAATAATAATAATAATAATAATAATAATAATAATAAATTAACTTAATACATAATAATAACTAATAATAAACATAATAATAATAATTAATAATAATAAACAATAATAATAATAAAATAATCAAAAATAATAAACAATAATAATAATAATAATAAAATTAGTATATATAATAATAATAAAATATATCATATGACTTAATTATTGTAGAATATAATATTAAATATAAATCTAATAATATTAATAATATAATATATACATTTATATAATAAATAAATAATAATAATAATAATAATAATGAAGATGCTTACAATCTACCAGTTGGATCCCGCGTCGGTCAATAAGTATTATTAGTAGCAGAATAAAATAGTAATAGTGTATAGCATTAGATAGTAGTAGTAGTAGTAGTAGAAGTAGTGAGTCTCTTCCTTATTTTGGCATCTATATGCTGCACATAAACTATTATATTTCACAATTAAATAATTTGTTTAAAGTTTTCCATTACACAGCATTGTACGTTTGAAAAATAGATTAAAACTCTTTTTAGATTTAATTGACATAGGTTTTTAAACCTTTTTTGTTTCCTATTTGGCAATGTTCATCTAAAACTTTATTATTTTCGATTTGGCAACCAGTGAAGATCAAATAGTACCAGATTTTTGAGTGTGTTTAATGGCATGATAAAAACTGAATTGTGTTTCGAAAATAGTAAGAGACACTAAAATATCTTACGTAAGTAGTAGTAGTAGTAAGTAGTAGTAGTAGTAGTAGGTAGTAGTAGTAGGTAATAATAGTTAGTAGTAGTAAGTAGTTTGTAATGATCGTAGTTGTAGTAATTAATAGTTGATAAAATGGTACATGTAATAAGAGAGCTCAAGCAAAGAAGAATTAAGAAAGAAAATAAGAAGGAAAAACGCAAGAAGAAAAGAGAAGATTAAGAAGAAAAAGAAAAGAGAATAAGAGAAGAATAACCATCAGTGGACCTCATGCTATAATAGTATATAACGCTGGAGCGAATGTAAGTAGTATTGAGTAGCACGTAGTTAGTCACCAGTAGTCAGAGTAGATAAGTAAGTAGTAGAATAGTAGTCAGGTAGTAAAAGCAGTAAACCGATAAAGTAACACACGTCCAGTACGTAACACGACAATAATAGTCAACGATAACAGCTGACAATAAGTCAGGACTAGAAAACTCACCAGTGAAAGTTGTCCCCAATAGATAAGACAAAGAAGATCCAATATGGTCAAAAGATAGCTAAGAAGAAGAACAGTGCAAGAAGAAGAAAGGCCGAATGAAGAAGAAATAAGAAGAAATAAACAATACCTCACTCGTATAACTTTTAAAGCAAAGGTACCAGTGTACAAAACGTTGAGGAACCACGGAGAAGAACAGAAAGCCAAGAAGAATGAGAATAAGAATAATAAGAAAGAATTAAATGAAAAATGAATAAGAAGAATAAGAAGAAGATAAGAAGAAGAAATACATCATGACCTTACTTGATTATGAATATATTATAAAGCTGGTAGTGCATTACAGATAAGTCAGTTTTCAGTAAAGTAATCAGTTAGTAGCAGTAGTACTAGTCAGTAGATAGTAGTAGTCCAAGTCCACGTAAGGTAAAGAAAACACCGAGTGATTTTTCATTTTTAAAATATTCACTACCTTGCTATTTTAGACCTATACATTTATATTCACACATTACTTGTTTTACTAAGCTTCTAAACATGCGACTTAATTAGTAAAACATCTTCAAATATTAATAAATAATAAATAATAATAATCAATAATAATAAATAATAATACTACAAATAATAATACCATAGTAATACATAATAATAATAATAAATAATAATAATAATAATAATTAAAAATAATATAATAATAATAATAATAATAAGTAAAAGTATTTCAGCAGTACAACGAATTGAACCCACCGGAAGGTAGATTAAAACTAAATCTTAATGGCGTTTCAGTGAAAATGTCATTCTCGACTGTGAATGGTTTTCATTTCTTCAAATCACAGCGAAGGATTGTTTGATAAGTTTTTAAACTTGTATTATCTTATATCTTTAAACTTTATTTTAAAATCATAAGATTAGTCTTCGGATGTGTTATAAGGTTGTGCCTCTCTACGTATCATCTGATCCGTCTTAACAGAACGCCATATACCTCCCATACAAATATATATCAAGAGTAATCAAGATCATAGGGGACCAGTGAGTCTCAGTTCATAATATAAAAAAAGAAATTCTAATGGCTTTGAATATTTCACAGGATTTCATCACTCGGCATACATATTCTAGAGGCAAGCGTGTCTTTATGAGTGTGAAAGAGATTAACCTAGACTAATTGTACAACACGCTAGAAATTGGTCTATGTCCCAACTTACTATTAATTCAATAGAGGTTATTTAACACCAACCTAAAAAGTCAATAAAAAGTAGAGAAATGTTGTAAGCAGCTCACTTTAGCTTTTTACAAATATCTAAAATATTTTAGTATGGAAAAATGAAAATAACATGAAGCGGAAATGTGGTAGTTGACAAAACGGAGTGTATATGAACCTACATTCTTACGGATTCTATATTAAATGAGTTCTTACCCAGATAAAATCTGTCTGAGAACCAAAACACAAAAGAACCAACCCACATCCACCAAACCCCAGCGCGTAAAGAAAATATTAAGCATTTGAAAGAAAAAACGGAAATACGACATAATTATGTCCCATGTAGCTACATCTTCTATGGCCATCAATTCAGGAAAATACAAAAACAGTAAAAAAAAATGTTAACAGAACGATCATGGAACTATTATTAATCAAGCTATCTATAGGAACTCCATGGATTGTGCAAACAAAATTTATTAGGCTGTTTAGTGAACAATTTGGCTAGGACTTATTAAACAAACCCAGAATATACCGATGATCTAGGGACAAAGGGATGAAAAGTGTGTCTAAAATAAATGATTTGTCAGTTGTTATAACAAATGGTGTTGAAGAAAGTGGATTGTAGGAAGAATGTAGTAGTGGAAACGGACTGTCTAATGGGTAAAACTAAAAGCATGCATATCTGAAGTACTTATACACGTGAAATAAGTGTAAGGAATTTTATTTATATAAAAAAACCCTATATATATTATATATTATATATATATTATTATACTATATAATACAAGTGGTAAAATACCAGACATATATATAAATAGTAATATATATATAATATTATTATATATTTATAGTTTATTTTATATCATCTATATATATATATAATTTATCATTTATATATAATAATATATATAATATATATAATATATAATACTATTATATATACTATTAAAACCAAACCCCCTCACTCAATATAGATCCAACTATATATTATATATCATACATACCAAAACAACCTCTTATATTCTTATATAATACCCTATAATATATATATATACATCACTAACCCCGACTATATAACCCAACAATACCCCTATATATATACTTAAATAAAACCCCAAATCTACTATACCCCATACCCCAACTACAAATAAACCTACGTATAATAATCTACTACTTAAATATAACCCTA
Organism: Trachelipus rathkii; assembly: GCA_015478945.1. Taxonomy (NCBI): domain Eukaryota; kingdom Metazoa; phylum Arthropoda; class Malacostraca; order Isopoda; family Trachelipodidae; genus Trachelipus; species Trachelipus rathkii. The sequence goes on from JABUQX010022941.1 coordinate 28,829, forward strand.
TAGAATCTAAATATAATAATACAACTATATATAATATCCATATCACTGCTCGCCTACACCTATTCTCTATCTATATATATTATATCTATCTTCCTCGTATATTCTTTATTATAATGATTACATAATTATGAAATTAAATTCCCCTTATTATCTATATATATTTTATTATTATTAATATGTATTAAATAACATCTATATGAAATATACTTATTAATTATTATTATTATAAAATTATTTATTATAATCACATTTACCATTATAAATAATATAATATAATATAAAATATTCTTAATCCTTATTATCCTATATATAAATTAATATTATTCAAAATTATTTTATCTATATATTATTATAATATATAATCATATATAATATTATTATTATAATAATAATAATTATTAATATATATAATATATAATAATACTTATTATTATTATTATTATTATTATTATTATTCATTATTATTTTTATTATATATAAAAATTATTTTATTATTAATAAATATTATTATTAACCATGAGTCTAACAGTCAATACAATATTGGAGATAGATGAATTATTATTATATTATTATTAATACTCCCCTGTAATTCCATTAAAAAAAAACCATTATTATTTTATTAATTATCATATTACTTATTAAATTATTATTAAATTATTAATATTATTAATTCTTATATATTTAATAATACAATAATTATTATTTAATAAAAATTTATTATTATTATTATTATTATACAAAGCTTCTCTATTGTTTTCCCCAGTGTTCTTATCATGTTCTGAGTGTAAGATAGCTTCAATTATCCGATTTTGGATATTAGGCCTGCTAAACGAAATGTCTTAGTTTTTGTCGCTATCCTAAATATATAATAATATCTTAAAGAAGATAAGATATCAACACACGCCTGTAGATGAATATCATATATGTTTCATTACACAAAGTAAGCCAAAATTCTTCACTGGTGCCTTAACCATGTCGTCAAAATCTACATCTCCATAACCTTGATAAATATATTTATGAAACCAATTACGTCAATCCCCCGAAGAATAGCCGACACGTTTACAATGATAATATTAGACGCAACTGATTTTGGCGAGCGCTATATTCAAGCTGTGTTCCAGATTAAAACAAGAAAACACAGATCGATAACAAATCTATTCGAATATCTGAAAACAATTCAACACGAGCACTCATCGAGTGAAACTTAGAATGGAATAAAAGCTACGTGTACATGATACTAATAGGATAATCAACGCTAGCATAATATAAAAGAAAGTGGTGCGGGTCGTTAGAGGATAATATGACTCGAAGTTACTTTCTCAAATTAGAAAAGAGACCAATACTTTGAAAGCGGTCGTCAATTCGTAACCTCATAATGGAAGCCATCGAGAATTGGTGATTGTTGTGGAAAAAAAGATAGTAGTTTAAGTAAGAAATTCGATCAAAGGTATTAAACTCTGCATTAAAATGAAAACAAAATGAAAGAATTAAACGGCCCTCAATACTTGACCGGATGTCACCAAGCCCGAAGAATTAATACATGAAGGCCACAAAGTAATTGTATATCTCATTTACATGAAATATGTGAGAATATTAAAAAAACGAAATATACTGAAAAACATATAGACAAGTAGTTACACCAAAAGGCAACTTGAAAGCTCTTCACTACTCTTTGTAATGAAGAAGAAAAGATGAGATGGTTAAATGATATCCTGAATATCGCGCGAAACAAAAATGAAAAGCCGACCCTTAACTGTATCAGACAAGTAACTTTATAGGCATATATAAACTACCCTTATAGGGTTGGAACACGCCTAGAGAAGTCATATAGATAGAGAACACAAAAGTATGACATCTAATCCCCATGATATTAACACAAGTGTACTCAACCTACAAATAAACTAATAAATATATTTAACCCCCCGTATATATAATAAAAAAATACTACATAAACATATGTCCATAGACCATAGGTTACAATACCAAACCACAGAGAATATTTAAAAGTTAAAAAGTAACAAACTAAATAATATAATAAATACCTATATCGAAGTTTATTAGCAGCCTGTAGTACTTAATAATCAATTAGTATATAAACCAAATATATCCAACGTAATATTAATCGACCAAATATACCTCACATATCAATACTACTATACCATAATATACCTAAAAAAATACTACATAATAAATATAAAACATAAAAATTAATTACATATAAAATATACCTATAGTATAACTATATCCAATATAGCAATACTAATACTAAACTAGCCCTATAGTAAAACCTACAACAAACAAAATAAACTATTATATATATATAACTTGTTTATTTCAAAGTCGTTGTCAATGACATAATCAAATATGCTAAATATTTGAAAATATATCTCCAACATAATAACCCCTATCTACATATATATATAAATAACACCTCACGTACGTTCATGACTAACTCCTATATACCAAATATACTAAACTAATATAATATACCAAATAATAAAACTACCCTACATAATACATCACCTAACTAAATAATCACTACATACAATAACTACAATAATATACTATAAATAACTATATATACTATATATGATACAATATAAATATTTACAAATATACTATAATATATAATACTACTATAAAAATAGTAATACATATAGCCCAATATATAGCCAACCCCATCACCCAATACTTCAGTCACTAAGTATAATATAAAACCCTACCAATATATATTACCCCCAAAATCATCACATATCATAATATAATAAACATACAATACATAACAATATATATATACAAAAAACCTATATAAAAATTATTTATTTCTAGTTGTCCTTGATCAACTGTAAAATACTCGTAATATAAAGTGCCAATTAAAATCTAATAATTTATATTCTTAAATAAAATAAAACTAACCTTATATATACACACTCAAACCCTATAATAAATACTATAAATATATAATACTTCATAAAAATCCTTAATTAACTATATTATTATTATTTTGTTTATTTCTTTTATCATTTACAGGAAGGAATGAGCTGATAGCTCGCTATATAAAGCTACGAACTGGAAAGACTCGGACACGGAAGCAGGTCTCCTCACATATTCAAGTCCTGGCAAGACGGAAACTCCGGGAGATACAAGCCAAATTAAAGGTAGGTCTTCCTCCCCCTCTATTAATTATTATCATTATTATTATTATTTATTGGTGTTTTTAGTAGTTTTTTTATGTAATTTTATTTGTTGCTTTTGTATTTCTTCTTAAACCGACTCCTGCATCTTCGCCTCTTACCCTGTTTTATTTTAGTGGTTATTGGTTAACTCGTTACTGAGGAAATATACTTCTGCTTTCCTTCTCCTTCTTTCTCGCACAACAGCATAGACAGAAACATGCGGTGACATACTCTCCTCTGGTCATTTAGGCGCCGTTTTTTTTTATGTCGCTGCTGAGTCGCCTACTCACTCTCAACTATTTTAAACCCTCGTTCCTCACCCTATTTGGCTGACATGACCTTTGTGGATCGATCAATCATGCATTAAAACAAGACAAATAATAGCTTAGACACCCACGCACGCGGAAATCTTAAACACTGCATAATAATCCGTTTGCACAGACAGGTATATTATATAATTACCATAAAAGCGCGCGAAGTTAGTGTTTAAAAAAAAAACCGCGGAATAGTTTGACACCAAAAAAAGCCCGCGGAATAGCTTGACACTAAAAAAAAAGCGCGCGAAATAGTTTAACTCTATAAAAGAAGCCCGCGTTAGAAATTTCATATTATTAAAAAACCCGCGAAATAGTTTAACACTATAAAAAAGCGCGCGAAAAGCTTGACAGTACAAAAAAAAAAAAAAAAAAAAACGAGAATAGTCTTGACACACTTTATTTTTATTTAAATTATTTTACTAATTGATACATATTGATTATTTAATTATTCTACAGTTATAATTAAACACATTCCAGCTTTTCCAACGCTTAAACAATTTAGTGCATGAAATTTTTAATGCACATTATTATTATTACTATTATTTTATTTTTATTAATATTATTATCATTATTTAGCCTTGAGCAAAGTCATGCACCTCCTTGGACATTATTATTATTATTATTATTATTATTATTATTATTATTATTATTATTATTATTATTATTATTATTATTATTATTATTATTATTATTTAGAAATAGTAATAATTTTTTTTATTTCTGGGTTTGCTTGCTAATTTTTTTTATCTAATTCTTTGCTTATTTTTTTTTTATTTATTTTTTTATTTATTTATTTATTTATTTTATTTACGCGTTTTTTATTTTTATTTTTTTTCCAGGACGTCCCCGGCGGGGTAAGTGGTTTTGTGACTATTTATGTTTATTATTTGTGATAGTTCATGGTGGGTATTATTATTATTATCATTATTATTATTATTATTATTATTATTATTATTATTATTATTATTATTATTATTATTATTTATTATTATTATTATTATTATTATTATTATTATTATTATTATTATTATTATTATTATTATTATTATTATTATTATTATTATTATTATTATTATTTTGAATTGCAGTACTGAAGATATTTATTGTAACTAAGCTACTGGAATCTCAGTTTCCTGTATTATTATTATTATTATTATTATTATTATTATTATTATTATTATTATTATTATTATTAATTTGCATTACTGAAAATATTGATTTTGTATTACACTGCAACCTCAGTTTCAATATATATATATATATATATATATATATATATATATCATATAATACATTATATATATATATATATATATATAGAGCAAGAGAGAAAATGCTATATATATATATATTATACTATATATATATATATATAATATGATAATTTTATTCCTTCTTTGTACAGAATTTCTAATATATATGAAGTTGTTTATATTATATTATTATTAATTATATTATTTTATTATTATTATTATTATTATTATTTGCTACTGGGAAATAAGGATTATAATTTTCATTACATTTATCTATCCTGAATTTTCACACTTTCTTAATAATAATAATAATAATTAATAATAATAATAATAATTAATAATTTTTGCAGGGTTGTACCTCTGAAGATGGTGGACTAATTAGTATCTGGTTAGTAATATTATTATAAATAACTACTACTGATTATATATATATATAAATAATATAATATATATAGTATACTTATATTATATACCTATACCTATATACTATAATATATAAATATACTTAACTGAATACGAATACTAAATACTAGCACAAACTAATTCTGTACGCCAAGATTATGATGTATTATATCGAGAGCATCACCAACTCTGGGAGATCTGACTAAACATCTGCTGGGCAAAATATGTTTAATGAACATAGGTCGAGAAATGTACGGTTGAGGGGATATAGCCCCCACACTCCCCCGTTGTTGAGGTAGGTTGGAATTTGGGAGGTCCTGTGGGTGGATACTAATTAAATTACACCAACAAAACCAACTATCTTAATATATATAGTACTATATATAATATATATGTTTAGTCTGATCTATAATTAGTATTAATAATATATATATATACGTATATATTATATATATATATATATATATATATATATATATATATATATATATATTTTTTTTTTTTTTTTTTTTTTTTTATGGTGCTGATAATTTATTTTTTGTTTGTTTCACTATTGAATATATAAATAAGATTAATATTTAAGTTGATGAGTTGATAAAATGTATTCATTAATTATTTAAAATTTAATTATATTAAATAATGTCTTACTTTTTTAAGACTCTTACGTTTGGCAGCGCCCGAGAACAGCATTTGACGTTCGGGATATCTTTGAAGTGCTATCTCCCCTTAAAAAAGATAAATAGTGTTACGCCAATGTTGATTCATTTAGGTTAGGTTCAAATTTACTGCATCGTAGATTAATATAGGTTAGATTGCGTTTCAATGCATCGTCGATCAATATAGGTTAGGTTGCGTTTTACTCCCATCTAAGTTCAGGTTATATGTTTTACTAGGTATAAACAAAATCTATATATGAAAACAAAACCCAATACGGAACGTATTTTACTCAAAAACATTATTTATTAAACTACCTTGAATTCTTAAACTCGGCAGCACAAAAAGCCGTTTTCTTTCTCATGCAAAATCAGCGTTTTGGCTTACTTTGTCAATTAAATTTTAATACTTTCATATTTCGTATCTTTTTCGTTTACATCTTAATTAATTGCTATTGTACTATACTACTAATATATGAAATAAATAAATAAAAAAACACTTATTTATCTGCACCATGAAACTTATAAGGTCATATATATATATATATATATATATATCTATAATGCTCATGTATGTTAAAACTACAAACAATAATCAAAAACCAATCATAACTAACCACTACATATTGTTTTTCCCGACCTTGAAAACTCTATATATTATAATTTATACTATATATAATATAAACATATATATATACATATACATTGTATATAATAATCTTTTTAGGTTATTATATATATAATATATAAATAGCATATAACAACTAATACATACTATATATATATATATATATATATATATATATATATATATATGGTTGGTACTAATTATTCCGACTATCCTTTGGATCTGACTAACAAGTTGTGCTTGGCAAAAAATATTGGTTAAAGAACATAGGTAGCGAAATGCGCGGCTGAGGAGATATCCCCCCCTCGACCACACTCAACACTTATTGAGTGTGGAGTGGTGGTGCGTGAAGCGGGGGGGCATAATCTCCTCAACCAGTGCACATTACCCCGAACCTCATGCTTCACCTTAAATATTTTTTTCTCAGTACAGCGATATAGTCAGATCCCAGGGTTTATCGGTACAATTAGTATCCACCCAAGGGATCTCACCCAATCTCAACCTACCTCAACAACGGGGAGTGTGTGGGGGAGCTACCATCCCTAACGTACATCCCGACCTCATGTTCATTAAACATATTTTGCCTAGCACAGCGTGTTTAGTCAGATCCCAGTTTGTGGTATATGTGCTCAGCACCTATATATTATATATATATATATAGTATATATATATATAATATATATTATACTATATATTATAATATACATATATAGTCATATATATATAATATATAGCTATATATATATAAATAACACTAATATATATATATACTATCTAACATACATAGATATATATATATATTATAAATATATTTAGATTTGAGAATTTTATATTTTTAGCTATTATTATTATTATTCTATTATTATTATTATTATGATTATTATATTATTATCATTCATTATTATGTAAAATTTATTTTTTTAATATCAATTTGAGAACAAATTCAGTCGATTTAGGTCTAGTGGGTTGTGTGAGAGTTTACTACCTGGTAAGTTCTATTTTTTCAGTTTGTCTACTTCGGAAACCAGTCCCCCCCCAATCCCAAGAAGTAGATGGGTGCCCCTCTCCCCATATTTACGGTATCCGTGTGGTATGTATTTATTGGATGCTTTCCATCTAATATTTTCATTGAAATTTGCCTCTTTGCCCTGCAGGAATCATTCGCGGCGACATTCCCGTATTCAGTTGAATAAAATTTGCCGAAGTAACTAGACCAATCTAACCGTAAATCAAAAATTATATCAACTCAATTCACCCGCAAGAAAATAAATTGTTTAGATTTTTTAACTAAATTTTATTGAATGAAGAACTGTATGAAAAATAGTCAAGGAAGTGCTTAACTTTCTACTTATTAAAGCTGGCATAGCATATGTAATAGCTCTTCGGACTTTGGGTTCCGGAAGTCCAGGGTTTGATTCCTAGAGTGAAGTTCCTCTTCCTGGGTAAGGGCGTAATTCCACAGTTAAGGTGCGGTGCGGTGTGTAATATAAATGAGCTTGATGGATAGTGTGGTGGAGAGAGAACTGGAATAATATCAACTGGTTCCCATCACCCCCCCCTCCCGTAGACTTTTACCCTTATCTATCGATTGTGGAAAGAGATAGAATTATTTTAAAATTTTTATAATATTTGATGAGAGGTTTCAGAATTACGTGAATGAGGTTGATTGGGAATAACTGGTATCTTCATTTCGGATGATTGCGAATATCTGGTATCCTCATTTTGGGTAACGCATCCTTACTAGGTAGAATTATTGTGAATAACTGGTATCCTCATTGAGGATGATTGTGGATATTTGGTATGGATGATTATGGATAACTATCCTTGTCGCAAATGATTGTGGATATCTGGTATTCTCGTTACGAACGTGGATGTTTTGTTATATTTTTTATACTACATTTGCATGTCAATAATATAATTTACAAATTTTTAACGCGTGTGGTGTATGTTTAGCCCGAATTGTATCACCATAGTGTAATCGCTGATTTTATTTTTGATTAAGAATGTTTTATTCATGTGGATTTTCTGCTGTTGTGGAAGACCTGATATGACATAAATTTATAGTCCAAATATGGTTTTCTGGGACTAGAGTCATGGAATGTTATGGATGATTTGAAAGTGTTCATTGAGGTAGAAAGGATGGAATTGTATTAAAATAACATATTCAAAAGTTGTAAGCCTCTAAGTCATAGAATATTAAGGAGGATTTGAAAAGCGTCATTTGAGGTGGAGGGGATGTAATTGTATTGAAATAACATATTCAAAAGTTGTAAGCCTCTAAGTCATAGAATATTAAGGAGGATTTGAAAAGCGTCATTTGAGGTGGAGGGGATGTAATTGTATTGAAATAACATATTCAAAAGTTGTAAGCCTCTAAGTCATAGAATATTAAGGAGGATTTGAAAAGCGTCATTTGAGGTGGAGTGGATGGAATTATATTGAAATAACATAGTCAAAAGTTGTAAGCCTCTAAGTCATAGAATATTATGGATGATTTGAAAAGCGTCATTTGAGGTGGAAGGGATGGAATTGTATTGTAATGACATTATCAAAAGCCTATAATATAACTCCATTCACATAATTATTATCCAAAACTATTTTTTTAAGGATGAAAAATTAACCCACACATTTTCGACTACTACCACTTTTAATAATAATAAATAACACAAATAATTATTGTAATCGTAATCCATTATGTTACTTATTATATGATTATTTAAAATTTAATTATGACTGTTTAAGAATTAATTAATTTAAATTTAATATATATGAATATATAGATATATATATAATAAGTATAATATAGTTATATATTACCTATATATATATATATATATATATATCATACTATATATATAATATATATATATATATAATATATATATATATATATACTTTAATATATATATACTATAATAGTAGTTTATTTATTTATTCCCACTTTTCAGGACCCGGCGACTAAAGAAAAGGCCCTTCAGACTATGTCCACGATGTCATCCGCGCAAATTGTATCTGCTATGCACACAAAAGGTTCATTAGGCCTACCACCACCTCCAGTCTCTTATCCAGGAGCTATTGGTGGCTTTTGGCAAGGGGCCGGCCCCAGTCAAGACGTTAAGCCTTTCGCCCAAACTGCCTTCGCTGGTATGTCCAGTGAAACGAAACCGTCTACGGGATCGATGGGTAGTCTCCTACAGGCAGCTCAACCTCATCCAGGGGTAACGGGTAACCCATGGGAGGGGCGATCGATCGCGACGCCAAAATTAAGACTCGTTGAATTTAGTGCCTTCGTAGAATATCAGAGAGACCAAGATACAGTACGTCTACTACTTATATTATCTTGTATAGTTACAGTGACTGTGTTCATGAAATTTTAATCGTGTAGTTTTTTTCATTTAACGTAGGGATAAGTATATAGTGTTTACCTAATTTTAATCTTGTGTAGTTTTCACTCAAAGTAGGGATAACTATATAGTATTTATCTAATTTTAATTTTAACGTAGTGTATACACCCACAATAGTGATAATTATAATGTTTGTCTAGTTTTAATATTGTATAGTTTTTCCACAATTATAATGTTAATATAATTTTAATACTGTGTAGTTTTCACCTAATATAGGAATAATTATAGTAATCTTCTAATTTAAGTACTGTGTAGTATTCACCTAATATTGGGATAGGTTATAGTATACCTCTAATTTTAATATTGTGTAGTGTTCGATTAATATAAGAATATTTAAATTTTTCACTAGTTTTAACCCTATGTAGTAGTGTACCTGATATTGGGATATTAATAGTAATCACCTAATTTTAATCTTGTCGATGTTTGCCTAATATAGGGATAGTTTTCATCTAGTTTTAATACTTGTAATACTTATTCACCCTATTTGGAATAATTTGTATTCATCTAATTATTATAATATTTATTGTTCAACTAATAAATGGGAATAATTTTAATGTTCATTAATTCATTTACTCATTATAAACCAAACACGAGGCACGTTGGGTTTAGTGTCATCTCCTGTGAGTTGTCCCCTGAATCTATTCGGTTCTAGTTTCCTTAGTTTCAATACCCTAGTAGGATGATTAAAAAGGTTTAAGAGTTCTGTTGGCATTCTAAAGACGGTTAATGTTGAGCCAAGAGTACAGTCATCGCATAAGACAAGTATACTAAAAATATTTCTCTTTGGAGAAAGTAGGAAATATTAACAGAATGATATTTATATTATGTCCCTAGATTAAATTGAGTTTTTTTTCTAGGGACTGAGAATGCTAAAATGGACATGCTTAATCGAGTTTTAATTTGGTAATAACATGTTTGAAAATGAATTCTTAAGAGTTTAAACAGATTTCTTTCTTAATATTAGGGAGAGTTTAGACAGGTCGATTAGAAAGCTGAATAAAAACTCAGGAATGTACAGGAGATTAAGGGAGATGGAGTAAGAACTAAGACATTTGAACTGACATAAGAGGAGTTTGAACTGACAGAACAGTAAAGTGAGGGGACATAATTAAAAACTTTCCAAGTTTTGCAGAAGACTAAGAAATAGGGTTGACCTTAAGAAATAGGATTGACCTTAAGACATAGGGTTGACCTACACACTGGCCCGGTTTGTGGTGCAGTGCGGTGCGGTATATAATCTTAGTTTCAAGGTGCCGTGCGGTGTGTAATATAAATGAGCTTGATGGATAGTGTGGTGGAGAGGGAACTGGAATAATATCAACTGGTTCCCATCACCCCCCACCCCCACCCCCCCGTAGACTTTTACCCTTATCAATCGATTGTGGAAAGAGTTAGAATTATTTTAAAAATTTTATAATAATTGTAGAAGAATTGAATTTTTTTTAAGAGGTGTTCCTTCTCATTAAATTATTATTATTATTATTATTTTTGTTATTATTATTATTCTTATTTATTTATTTATTATTATTATTATTATTATTATTATTATTATTATTATTATTATTATTATTATTATTATTATTATTATTATTATTATTATTTCAGTATAACAAACATCTATTCGTCCACATAGGCAGTCCACCTTATACAGATCCAATTCTAGAAGTAAGTTCATTATTATTATTATTATTATTATTATTATTATTATTATTATTATTATTATTATTACAAATAATAGTATTTCAATTAATACATTTCTTTTTTTGTATTGGAAAATTATTATTATTATTATTATTATTATTATTATTATTATTATTATATGCGGATGATTTTTTTTTGTGTGGCGAATCTGAAGAGAGTTTGAGAGGATTTGGTAGAGGGATATCGCCAGGTGTGTAAAAGGAGGGGTTTGAAAGTAAACATAGATAAGAGTAAGGTTATGGTTGTGAGTGAGGACAGTCCTCGTTGTGAAGCTGTGTTAGATGGTGAGCAGTGAACAAGTGTCTGAGTTTTAAAATTTAGGATTTAGGATATGTGTTGGATGAAAAGGAAACGGATGATGCAGAGTGTAGTAGTAAAGTTGTGAATGGTAGGAAGGTGGCTGGAGCAATTAAATCCTTGGTATTGGTAAAAGGACTATGTCTTGAGTGCGCTACGGTCTTACATGAGGGTAGGTTGTTAGTTGTTACCTGTGTTGATGTATAGTAGTGAAACTATGGTCTGGAATTGGTATAAATCTAAGGCACAACGTTGTTCAGATGGACAATCTTAGGGGGCCGTGTTAGGTGTGAGAAGAATCGATAAAATGAGGAATGAACCCATTAGGAAGTTGTGGTGTGAAGAAAGGAGTAAATGAGAGATTAAATTATAGTATATTGAGATGGTTTAGTCATGTGGAAAGGATGAATGATAGTCGGTTGGTTAAGCGAATGTATAGTGGCGAGAGTGTTTTGGGAAACCGACCGGCTGGGGAGACCGGAAAAAAAGTGGATTGAGTCGGTTCAGTAATGCCTGAAGCAGTAGAAGAATTGTGATTTGACAGAGACGAGAAGAAAAAGTGCATAAAATGTAGTGAATGGCGGGGTTTTGTGAGGAGTATATATATATATACCCAACCGAAGGATTGAAACCTACATTGACGAGATGCCATAGTTGATGGTCCGTCGCGGATCCGTATGAAGCTTAGTGTGGACTTTTCTCATGACCCGCTCGAGTTCTCACTAAAGCAGGCGATAAAGGGGACGGTAGGCTGGCTTCTTTTCGACTTGCATCGTATCTACTACTTTTATGTTTCCAGTTCATGTGGTAGGTGGGTGATGATTATTATTATTATTATATTATTATTATTATTTAGAAGTTAGAAAATAAGGATTTATTATTATCTTAGTAAAATCTAAAGATGGTTTTCAAGCATTTATGCTTGTATAAGAGTTTGTTTAATTGGAATTGATAAAGGTGTTAATTATAGTACTACAATTGAAATATCTTATTATTTCTTAATAATTTATGTTGCACTTCTATAATTATTTATAATATATTAAAGTAATATTCTGTAGATCATAATGAAACTTTTTAATAGGGTAGTCTTTCAAGCCACATACGAGAAATATTCATACATTTTTCCTTATGTATATCTTGTATAAGAAACATATCTGGCATGTTGGTTATAAGACTTTTATTATACCGTTCGATTTTCCTTTCCAGGCTGTCGATATTCGACAAATATACGACAAATTCCCAGAGAAAAAGGGTGGCCTAAAAGAGCTGTACGACAAAGGACCTCAGAACGCCTTCTTCTTAGTCAAATTTTGGGCCGATCTCAACGTCAACATCCACGAGGAAACGGGCACCTTCTATGGCATTAATACACAGTATGTTGCACAATATTTTCGTTTGGTTCTGTTATAATTGTTTTATATACAAGGTGTCTTAAAAAAAGGCTACTTTGGTGATGGTTTTCATAAGGAAATTCTCTATACAGGGTGTAGCTAAAACCACTGGGAGGTGACCATGTTTGAAAACCAGGGTTATTTAAAACAAAAATAAGAAAAGAAGCATCCTAATCAATTTTATTTAGCCTTTTTGGGTTTTATATTTTATTTATTTATTTTTTTTTAAATGTGTATTTGAAATCTATAAAAACTTTTAATAACCAGAAATTTACCTAAACTGCTTTTATACATCATCTTTGACAGTTTAGACATCTAATAGAAATGAAAATTATATTTTAAAACTACCCAGTATTATTAACCTAAGCATATTAATTAGGCATGCTCAAAACCAGTAGTTGGAAAACTTAACTGGGAATTACGCCAAATTATATTTGTATACAACGATATTAACCCTTAGATTTGAAAGTGGGGATAAACAAACATTGTTTTAAAAAATGTAGATCTCGGTAGCTCAGTGGAAAAGCACTCGCCCAACAAAGCGATAGACCCAGGTTCGTAACTGATCGGGTGAGAGAATGTGAGATTGTTCCCTCCTTGGGCTAAGATTTTCCTTACTCGGATGTAAAAATGAGTACACAATCTCCTTGAATAGATCTCTACCCTCGAAAAAAATACGAAAAGGGTAAGACAAAATTAATTAAAATTTTACTTGGAGATAAAAGAATTTCTATGAATAGTTCATGTTTTTGTTTCATTGTAGTTCATGAGTATGGAAAATCCTTGTTCGTTAAGATAAGTTGTTAAAGATGGCAACACCATTCTTTCTCAATTATGAAATACTTTACAGCTCTTATTAAAAAAAAAGGACGCATCTCTACCTTCTCTTGAAATTCAATGCTTTGGAGAGAAGTTTAAGAAGTGCCTCTGTTAATGCTTCAGACTCTTCTAGCACGTCAGCAGTTTTACAGTTGATGGAATTCACAAGCCAACTGACAGTATATATGAATTATGTTTCGGGAAGTAATCAGAGGGAAGTTTTAGTACGATGTTCTATAATTGGATCCTTAATATCACCAAAGGAAAGATCTTTACAATCTTTCAAAAAAATAATAACTAGCTTTGGAAAGACAGCTATATTTATTTTTGTTATACTTTCTTCCTCTAATACAGAAGTTTTATCCAAAAGCTGATATCATTTCTCTTTCCAAAATGCCATTAATATTTTTAAATATCCTGTTACCCCAAAAGACATAAATCGGCAAGTAACAGTTTTGTTGGACTGTATAATAAAATATTTGCATCAATAATTTTGTTTGTGTCTGTTTAAGCTTCGAGTGAATTGTGAATTAGATTATACACAGTACATATCTGAGACACTCGAGCCTCATCGCTAGTCATATTCTTGAAACTGGAATCTTTTCAAGTTGTTAAAGCTTATTAAAATGATACTCTAAATTTCCAGAGTTTTGCCAGTTTTTTTTTTGTGGCAATTCATTGCTGTTCCGGAAGCTCGGGATCAATTTAGAGGATCTTCTCTTAGGTTAGGTTAGGTTATTCTCAATATTTGATCTTGCATGGAATAAACTGAGAAACGAATTAGGAGCTGAAAAAATGTTCTTAAGCATGTTTTATCGTGCAAAGATTTACAAAATAAAGCAAAAAATGAATTTTAATTTGTCTACTTCCAAGTTGTTGTATAATAAAAAGATATTTTATTGTACAGTTATAGAGAAATATGCTACATGTTTCCCATATATTTAGTTTCATTTCCATGATAAAAATTTTAGTATGTAATAAAAACTAGGCTAATAATTATATGTAACCACATTTTAGTACCTTTAAAAGTCAGTTTCCAATCCAAAATATTATCATTATTATTATTATTATTTTTTTCTTCAGATATGAAAGTCCAGATAATATGACTTACATGTTCAGAGAAATAGTCTTAGAGAAATATATTGGCGTATACTTATTGTTCTCGCAGTTATATATTATTATTTGTTTCATTTCTCTTACATATATAGAAATAATTTTAGTATGTGAGGTGAAACACTTAGCAAGCGTGAATAATTATATATAACTATCAAAAGTCAGTTTCCAATCCAAAGTATTGATCATTATTATTATTCTTTATCTTCGAGCGATGAGCAGGAATTCGGGTCACTCTCTCGGACGACACTATGCCTATGTGAGCAAGGATTACCCAAGATCCGCGAAGGTTTTAGGTATCTTATTTTCACCTCCCTCTCTGCGGAGATGTGTCATCTCCTCCGGAATCTCCCCTCGCATTCTTATTTGGTTATTTGGGTGATTTCTGCTGTGTAGTGTTCATCTTCCTGTCCATCACTTATCTACTTACTCGGTATTATTGAGTATTTATTGGGAAAATGTATTCTCTCCCCATCTATTATGTTATTTATTATTTCTTTCAGATTATGAGTGTCACCCCGAGTGTTCAGTGACTATCTCGAAGGCTCGGCGCCTACTTAACATATTTCCATGTGTTCAAACCAATATGATACTGTTTCCTTTGGGGAACAACAAGTAGTGGAAAAATGAGTGAGACGTGAGTTATATCGACGTAGGTCTGAGAATTAACAGGCACTCGATGCTTAGTGTACCGTAATCGACGACGTGTCACGAGCCGAGATGGTGGCGGAACAGGATGTATAAGGATGCAGATTATTCTGATTATATCTCCTTGCAAATACGCTGTACCGGAAAAATACATGATGAATTCCGTGTTGGAGAATTTTACAGAGTGTCGTGGACGAACGCGCTCAACTCGATTCTATCCCATATTAATATCTCAATATTAGAGCTGGTATTAGTTTTATCGTTATCACAATTCCAAAAACGCGAATGTGCTGTTGCCGAGTATTTAAATTCCCTTTTCTTCAAAACTACAAATTTGTAGATTCGTGTTTTTTAGCGTTGGATATATATATTCATATATGTATTTTCGTTTAATTTATTTTATGTATATATGTTCTTCTGTGTATCCCTGTGTGTGTGGGGGGGGGGGGAAGGGAGAAAGTTTTCACAACGTAACGTTTTGCGTGTCGTAAAAAGCGACTAAAAGGGCAGTGATAGCTCATGCATGCCTGAAATTTCTGGTACATGTTTGCCCACCCTACCCTCAGTTCTGCGGAACCAAAAGACAACTGATGTTCTTTTGTTTATTCATTTTATCGTACGTAGGGTATTATATTATTTCTTCGAGTTAATATAAGTTTTTCTGTAATTATTTTAAGGGCTCAAAAAATGGGTAAATATATAACTTACAATTTAAATTTAAGCCACTAAGCATTTTTTGGGGGGAGTTTATTGGCAATTAAAAGACTTGATCTTATTTCCATATATCAGATATGAATGCCTTTATCAGTTGCAAATGTGTTGCCAATCTTAATTACCTAACCATTTAAATTATTTTTGACACGTCTTGTGTTGGTTAGGAAATAATCATTTTGAGCTAAAAGTGGACATACATTTCGACCTTAATGATAGAGTTGAAAATTAGTATTATATTTTTGGAAAAATTATCGTTAAAAATTTTTTTTTTCCTGAATAAGTTACATCCAACCAGTAGACCTTATCTTAATTAAATTAAGCGACTTGTCTAGATGTTTTACGCAAGAATGTTTGTTTAGAAAGTATAGGAGGAGGGAGTGCAAAAGAGGAGGGAATTTTTTTTTTTTTTTTTATTTTTATTGATGACTATAGCATATGACTGGTCGGAGATATAATGCTGCAGCACACTTTCAAATTCCAATATAAATGAAAGCAGGAGTCGACAACACAGAAGCTCAATTGTGTATCTTCTTCCTGCTGTAAGATATAAATTTAATTATAAATCATAAGAGGAGTTAAGTATTCTGTATTTTTGCTTATTACACGAGACTCATATGAAAAACATACAGTCCTCATATAAACTCTATCATTTTGCTATATATATGTGTTTATGTATTATAATTTTTTATCTATTGCAATAATAAAGAGTCACATTAATATTTTCTATCTCAGAGAATTTCGTATTATGGTTTAACAACTTACGGTCTCTCTTCTTAATGATTCATTTTCCACAAAATGCAGGATATAAATAGGCAATTACGTGTAAACAGAGCATAAACATTATTTTGATATCTGTATGTAATAAATACTCTTCTTAGCTCATATACTATATCTGTAAAGAATCTATTATAACAATGCATTCCTTTAAATTTAAATTATCATCAGTGTCCTTCTCTCCCCTCATCAACATATGGTAAGTAACAAAGATTGACGAGAGTAAAATCGACAAGAGAAGACTCCTGTGTGATTGTCACTCTACATATACTCTGCGAGAAAGCGGTTCTCGTCGTTCGTAACATTGTTGACGACACCCAGACTGAGCTTGATACCGCTAAAATAGTGTGCGTGCAAATATAAAAGCGCGCATCCCTCTCTCACGTTCCAACCCACCCAAAAACACGCCTCTCCTCTAACTGTCGCAGCATATAGTAATTTTTTGGTAAGCCTTAGTGCTTCTTCTTGAGTGTGACAGATATAAAATTAGAGCGATTATTAGTGCTCAAATGGAAATAATAGCAACTATTTACAATCTTTTACTAGTGTAGAGATTATTCTTCGAAACAAGCGAGCGATACTCAATTAGATATATCTCAATATCTATTACCATACAATATACACTATTCATGCATTCGTTTTTCAAATATTTATCATACCATACCAATTCACACGAGTATTTTGGTACAAAAAGAAAAGAAAAAGATAAAAAATAAATGTGAGTAATAATAAACACACTTTCTTAAATAACCATACAGTATATAATTCGCTTATTTGTCCCCTGATTCGAAATTAATAATGATTTAAGCATTTTACCATATCTTTGATTCAAAATGTTATTATATGATTTACTAAACATTGGGGTATTACTTTTGATAGTCGGTTTGTTTAATAGGTAAGGAGTCTTGAAATAACGTTATAACACTTATTCATAATCTTATATTATATAATATTTTATAAAATAATATAATATATATTTTGTTTTAATTAAAGTTTATATAATTTATATTAATAATAAATATTTAACCAAAGTTCGCTATTAAAGTTTACTAGCTACATTTATAAAATAATATTCTCCGGAAATATATCCCAGAAATGCACAAGATAAATTATGACCTTCCACTTTGAACTTTGAATATCTATTGATAAACACACTGGTAAACATGTTTTTTTTTTTTTTTTTTAGGGAGCTGGACCATACCAACGAAGGTAGCATTACCTCCATTCCTCATACTGGGCTAAGATCAAAAATCATCGTGCCCTTCAGCCCATCACCGAGTTCAAGACAATATGTAAGCTCACTTGCATAATCGTAGAATGATGTAGACAGCTCCTCCATAGTATAAATCAATAAATATTGGTTACTAAAACTGATACAATGGTGTTCTCTCACATCTGAAAGATTTGTTGAATGTGATTACTTTCATGAACTTCCTATACTCAGAAAACTGAGTATTTTTTGTAAAAATCAAAATCTATTATAACTAATATTTGTCTCTTATAAAATTTTTATTTTAAATTTTTTTTTTATCTGTACAATCGAATCTTTGTTTAGGTTGTTGCCAAACATAACATAACTTTTTTTTTTTATTTTTTTTCTTTTTATATAATGTACTATATAATATATACTATATATTAAACACATAACCATCATTTCATATTTTGCATATCAAACTCAATATGATAGTGACAGGTTTTGGATATAAATTATATATTATAATAATATATAGTATTAATTATATATTATTAATAATATAATATATATAAAAATTTTGTAAAATCTGTCTAATTTATCTCTATCTATAATTATTAAAAATATATATATATATATATTATATTATATCAAATATATATATAATAATAATATATATATATATTAATATATATTATATAATAAATATATATATATATAATTAATATATAATATATTATATATATATATATATATATATTTATATATATAATACTATATTATAATATATATATATATACTATATATATATTACCAATATATATATATAATATAATATCAATATATATTAATATATATATATTATTAAAATATATATAGTTATATTATAATTATTTTATTTAAAATATATATATATATATATATATATATATTATATTAAAAACTTTAATCATATTTTAGGGTGTGTGGAGGGATTGCATATTATATTTAATTAATTAATATTATATATTTATGCTATTATTTAATATATTTTAATTATTATTATATATATATTAATTATATTATTATATTATATATTTATAATTACTCGAGTAAGCTCTGAACAAGAAGTCTATATTATTATTTATATTCATAAAATTTCTAAAATTTTGACAATTTTGTTTTTCTTTATGTATGTAATATATCCAGACAAGCTTTTGCCCCATTACCACCTATTCTTCTCAGCCCCTATTAAGATTGAATGTGTAACTAACTTGCCTAATATATATGATATATATATATACTATATATATATATATATATTAATTAAAATATATTATATATATATATATATATATTATTAATACTATTATATATATATAATATATATATATATATAATATATTAATAATAATATAATAATAAGTATAAATATTAATATACTATTAATATATGCTACTCTATTAACAATAGTATTCCACTACACTAGTGATAAATAACTGCCTTTTATTTAAGTAATAAATATGTTACTGTGACCTAATATTGAGTTTTCAAAACATTATAGAATTGCATAATATTATAATGCAAAAGTCTCGACAGTCAAGAATCTGTTGGAGCGAAATGAACTTATAAAGCCTGAGAGAGTAATAATGACTCTCTTCTGCTCAGTTGCTTGTGTGCGTTTATGAAATTTCGCTAGGTTTCATCCTGCGCGGATCAGTCTTACATTGTTCTAACGTCGAGCATAATAGAGAGAACGCTGTATTGACAAGTCTTAATATTTATGAGGCTAGAATTTATAATGGAGGAGCAAGCATGGTATTCATAACAGGTATATGAGTATTATATATAAAACTTTATATATATATATATAAAAAAACTGCGCAGAGAATATATTCTTTCTAGAGTGCTACTAGAAAGCCTTTGAGATGATGCAAATGCGAGGAAAAAAAACCCTAAATATCCTTATACATAAATTATTATGAGAGTAACAAACGCATATCAAACATTCCATGGTGAGGGTGACCTTTGCACTGACCTACACCAAACCTAAACGAACAGCTGTCCTAACATACTACGATTGTAGCTGCTCTCACCACACGAGTTAAGTATTAAGCAGGAAGAACACGACACGGAAACAACTCCTATATGTCAACCCGCGTTCGCTAGGCATATCCTTGCGGCTCATAGGCGAATATCCCCTCAGAAGCGAACTATTAGTATGATGTAGTACATAGAGTGTATGATTTTTATCGTCACGCGCGCTCTGTCTTGAACATTGAGAACTAAAATGACACGGCACTCAATTCACATCTCAGATTTTTTACTCTAATATAGTAGTGTCTGTCTGGTGCAGATGGAATGAAGGTCTCATACGTCGTTATTTGTCTGTTACTAATACGTGTCATCAACAAGTCAGAACAGATGAACACCCCATCTTCATCCTCCGTATCTGCACTCAGAAATAGGTGATGCATTCACTGGCTGTTAATTGTTCTATGCTCTATGTGTATTTCTACTGTGCCCTAGACCAGGTAATAAATCGATCTGGTCGACACCGTGGAGCGATATGCATACGAGGATGCGATGAACTAGTGCAACAATATATTGGCTGGTTGAGAAAGGGGTGAGTGCAAAGATAATCAAACAATTATGCACCTTATTTGTACCGATACCAAAATTGAGGAACCGGTAGCAAATCACTTGTCCAGCAGATGGGTTTTATATTTTATTGCCTTGCTAAGATAGTTGGAATTTTACCAAAGTCCAAACACACTGTACAACATCCAATTACCATCTGCTCTACGGACTGTCGGACATACAGTAGTAATGAACTTCCAATCCCAAACCCCAAAGAATCTTGAATTATTTGGATGAAGAAAGAAATTGGGTTGGACCAAAGTCAATGCACACTATACAGATACAATTAACGTCTCAAGAGTAGCAGGAAAAAATCAACAATGATCCACTATTTGAAACATCTGTTTCTTCAATAGAACCACATCTGTTTTCACCAGTAGATTTCAATGACGTAGTTCCAGATTTAATTCTAACAAAATTACAGGCAGAAATTCTATCATCCAGATAAAATGGATGGAATCTTCTCGAAAGTGAAGTAAACATTACTTACTTTCGAAAACGCCAAATCGAGCTCACAAACTATTTTATTTAAGAAGGTAATTTGGTATTTTGCTCAGAATTATTATATTATTATTATAACAATTTATTTGACGCATTAGGGCAGGAACATGATCCAAACGATTGGTGGTTAATCATGGATTCTTCTAAATTTAACTTAAAAGCAGTTTTGCTTCAAAATGGAATTAAATACCCATCTGTGCCTATAGTTTATGCGGCTCATATGAAGGAAACGCGCGAGCACAAGAGCATGCGAATTCTCATAGAACGGATCCATTATAATGATTAAGTGCGGTGTGTTTGTAGAGACCTAAAGGTGATCGCCCTTTTTCTAGGAATGCAGTACAAAATATTGTTGTTTCATTTGTGAATGGGACAGCCTTGCACGAGATCGTCACTATCAACATAAAGAATGGCCACTACGTGAAGCACTAACTGCAGGTCTAAAAAACGATAGCAATGAATCATTAGTTGATTCTAAAAGCGTAATTCTCCAACTATGACATGATGACATCTTAAATTTGGTTTCATGAAAAATTTTGTTTGAACAATGGAATGGAATGGAAGGGGCTTTCTGTATCTAAAACAAAAATTTCCGAGACTTAGTTACACTAAAATTAAAGAGCATTTTTGTGGGACAGCAAATACGAGCCCCAATGAAAGATGGCAAATTTGAAAACATGGTAAATGAAGTTGAAATAATAGTTTGGAGATCTTTCAAGGTAGTTGCTTCATTTTTTTCGTAAATGTTAAAGCTGATAATTATAAAGATATTGTGATTGAATTATTAAATACCTACGAAGAAATGGGATGTAATATGTCTTTAAAATTTATTTTCTGGATTCTTATATCGATTTTTTACCACAAAATTTTGATGCCATAAGTGACGAACATGGGGAACGGTGCTACCAATATATTTCCGTCATGGAAAACTGATACCAAGGTAAATAATGAATTCCAAATTTGCTTCCCGATTACTCTTGGATATTAAATAAGGATGCTCCAGAAAGAAATTATCGCCGTAAAATATCAGCAAAAACTAATAACACCATAACTTATGTAGATATGCCTTACATAAATATCAGGACTTCGTAATAAACATATAATGGGTGATAGAAAAAATCCAAGGTCACTTTCGGTTTACAATCACCAGTTTTTACCTAAGATGCACAGATAATTAAATAAACGGGTGAGAAAGAAAAAAAAACATGTCTTATACTCTGATGCCGCTTCATAATTTTAAAGAGTTTTGGATTTTTAGGAGAATGTTCCGAAAGTTAGTATCATCAATATACATCAATATTGGTTTTTTTCGATCTTATTTTTCCCGATATATCGATAAATCGATTTATCCTCAGTAAATTCGAATCCTATCAATAAATCTTGAAAAGGAACAGTTTAGAAAAGCCCGAGGCCGTGTCACACACGCATATGCATCGTTCCCGAGCCCGTTCTTGCGCACTTCTACGTCACGTAAACGTCACAGTTAGGCGCCCCTTGATTGTAGAATTAAATTCCTCGATTTCGCGAATTAACTTCATTACACGGTTTTGAATACATACTTTGTTTACAAACAATTTCTTTACAAAACATGTGTTGGGCACATGGCTTACCAAAAGTTTTTTAATATTAGGTTAACTTTTATATCTTGTAGGATACTAATCATAATATATAACTTTGAAACCAAAATATAAATACAATTGTAAGTCTAAGCGATTTTACAATTGTCAGCCCGATCCGAACGATGGTGCGCTCCGTGGCATTATTTCCAGGTACTCAAAAATTTCCTGTTCTCTGATTGGTTTAATGCTAATCTCTTTTTCATTCGAAAGCGTTCCGAGGTATTTTTAGCACACGGGTGCACTCGGGCTTCGGGAAAAGGAAGCTAAATATATTATTATTATATGTTCTATCATATTTTAGAGGATAATTATCTCCTTATTTAAATAAGACCGTTATCGTTTTAGTCATTTGTGTTTACGCTCGATAAGAAATGTTTACCCAGTTTTTAGCACGAATTTCGTGCATAAACGAACGCGGTTTCTTCATAAAAGTCGTTTTTGTTTACAAACAATTGGAATCCGCTGTTGTGATGGAACAACGTGGCTTTTGGAATAAACTGAAATAAAAAAATAACAAATGGTTCATATTACAAAAACTGATCAACTAATCAATTGTTATGGAGTTTTATCGATTTGGAAGACATTAGATTACTAAAGCTACAATTTTTAATGAATGAAGGCATCTTTCAAAATAGATATAAAGGGAAATGGGAATACCACCTATTTTGTTTTTTTTTTATCCATTTTTTCGTTAAGTATACGTGTGTCTTCATAATTCATCAAGCACTCGTATATTAAAGCAACCTTATCTATATTTAGAATTTCCTTTACGTTTGGTGAGCTTTTTCACGAATTTTGCCGACTTCTGTTTGACAAAAACGAAAACAAACCCGAGCATTTCTTACGTTTCGTAAGCACAAATGTAAAAACGAAAACTGCTATATTTTCAATATTTAAGCAAAAAGTGTGTATTTTTAATGTGTGAGCCTTAACAAGTGTATTTGTGACCTTTTTCTACATAACTCAGAGGGAGGAAAGTTTGACTCTATAAAAAGTGATAACTTAATGTAAATATACATAGCGCATTTTTATTCTTTAAGTATTTTATGTTAAAAGAATGACAGCTTATCCGTGATACGATATAATATTAATGTAGGGTAAATGCTTTAATTGGTGAAATATACTTTAGTTTTATTTGAATTTGAAATATATATAAATGTGTAAGTTACATGTACGTGAACATTTTCAAGTATTACTTGATGTTTTATCCCCTTATCATCACCCAACTGCTTGCCCAAGACCATGGATTGCATCCGTTACCCTGCACTACCCGTCCTGAAAAAAGTTGAAAATTTTTTCACTTTTTCAGAAAAAATCTCCCAGATTTTTTAAATCTTTTTTATTTTTTTTTTTTTTAACAGTCTCCAAATAATTTCATATCATAAACGTTTTTTCAACATTTAATATTGTTTAAAAAAGTGACAAATCCAATTTTTTTTTACTAAAAAGTTAAAAACATCGTCTTCTCTTGTGGACAATAAATACTACTGAATGATACTCTATATATATATTACTATATAAATTTTTAATAAGTATATATATACTAATATATATATATATATATATTACTAAATGAATATTTTTATAAAAGAAAACGGAGATTATATCGATGGTTCTAAATACTACATAATTATATTCATAGAATTTTATTTTAATTATTAGTATACGATTAACCTTACTTGGTAAGTGTTATATTTTTATATTTTTAAGTAGTAACAGTAGTGATAGCGATAGAGATATCGATATATTTTTTTCATATGAACGATTTATGCATTAACTTAGCCGCGCCCGAAGTGTCACGACTTGTATCATTTGATATATACGATAAATGACCTGATAATATCTGAGTGATTATCCTATTCTCCTATGTATTCGAGTATGAATTATATAATATATATATAGATATATTAATTATATATAATATATATATATATATAATATATTATAAATCATATAACGTAAAATATATATATCGTTATATATTTATACTATATAATAATAATACTATAAATATTAATATAAAAGCTTATACTTTATAGCTAATATGATTAGCGTAATGTTTATTTAGATGACATTTTAGTAGGTTCCTCGTTAAAATAATATAGACTTTCTATTAAATTGATATGTTTTGTTTTTTTAACTAAAGAATACCCCAAGGGTATACCGCACCGATGGCAGGACGGAAGGTCTCTCGGCCTTCCGGGGAACTTACGTTAATAGGACTTAAATTACACCCCACCTCCAGAGGAGATGGTCTCACAGGAACCCCCCGCTATTATGTATTTAGGGTGTCGCGCGGAGGTTCCATCCGCCCCTTATCTCCCTACGGGGTATGAAAACGTCCCCCCCTGCGTTCCCCGTCGCGCTCCGAGGCCCCCTACATTGCCGTAATACCTTTACAAATAATATATATTATATTATACGATATAATATAATATTAATATTATATAGATAACTATATAATTATATATATTAATACTATTATATATTATATATAGAAATAACTACTGTCCCAGCACCCCCCAAGAAAAAAATTTTATTTGCTTTAATTCTTTTTTTTTTTTTTTTTTTACATTTTC
Source organism: Trachelipus rathkii (assembly GCA_015478945.1). Classification (NCBI taxonomy): domain Eukaryota; kingdom Metazoa; phylum Arthropoda; class Malacostraca; order Isopoda; family Trachelipodidae; genus Trachelipus; species Trachelipus rathkii. The sequence continues at coordinate 54,629 of JABUQX010022941.1, forward strand.
TAATAACTTATACAAGTCAGATTTTCTCGAGTAAAAAGTTTTAGGATTCCAAAAACTGTACTAATCGTAATTAAATAGTAATATAATATAATATATATTATATATAATAACTATATATATTTATGAGATCTAATATATATTACATATTTTTATATATCATATTAGATATTTTTTACCATAGATATAATATATAAGTAGTCAATATATTAACTATTTATATAATCATATATATACTATATATATAAGTATTCATTATCATATTTTATTATCAAAAAAATGACTAGATATGCATGTCTGGTTCTAATGTTGGTATTATATGAGATTAGTCAATTTACATTGGGCCGTATTTGAACTTACTTAATTTTTCCATATAGAGATATAATAATTTTTTGAAACTTAAGACAAAATTAGAGTATTTGTTAATACTAAAATGCTGTTCTTACAGTGAGCTCTTTAGTCCATTTTTATCGAGTAAAAAAATAATTTAATTAGTTAAATCAAATTATCAAAATTTCAAATATTTTTACACTGCAAAAGGTAGAATTTCTAATGTTTAAATTTAAGTTGAACACCAAATAAAACAACCGTGTAAATATAGTTTTGACTGAACTAAGACGATATAGTTTTGTTTACATAAAATCCATATTTGATACGAGATGGCTGACTTTGATTTTCAAACAATACAGGATCTTTGATATTAGCGACATGGGTTTAAGCGACTTCTCGAACGTATACTATTTATTACTCGACTCCTATCGATTATTGAAATATTAACTAATAAAGTGATGTCGACAAGTGACCGGCCTCCATACAATAAAAAATACTCTTAAAGCAATTTAACCCTAAGTTAAATAATAAATAACCTCTCTTCAGTACCTATATAAACACATATATATTTACGAAACAAATGAATCCATATTTATACTTAATATTATTCATACATATATGTACATATATATATATATATGTACTTAGATATATATCTATATTTTACTATAGGCGTAAATTGCGTACATACACCCAACGTGAGCAAGCCAAAAAAATTTCTATGTCGCTCTACTACGAAAAATCTTAGACTACTCTATATACACTTATTGCGAATAACCTCACTATTGAGCGTATTCCCTCGATTGGTGTTGACGCGAATATAAAAATTTTTGTTAATTTAAAATTTACAATGTAAAAAAGTAATAAGAAACTTGAAATATATATAGGCACCAGTGCTATTTTGCTCATATTATTCACCCTATTCACGACTAAGGCGAACAAATATTTCTAACAAATAATGGGCTTCGTTAGTCAATTTCCAAAGATTTACTTTTAATTTACTTAACTGTTTAAGAATCTCATTACTTAAGCTTCGTGAAAGCAAAAACCTCTAGAATGTGAAATTGTAAAGTTTAAAAAGCACACAACTCATAACTACAATATATACCGGGCAAAAATACTCCACTTAGCTATACAAGAAAAAGATAAAACTACCATTGCTGAATTCGCTGGTTCAGCTACTCTTCAGGGCTCAGGCAAATATAGAATGTTAACTACATACACAGAGAGATAATATAAAAAAATAAACAAAAACACCACACCAAAACAGATAACTATGATGCGTCAACACATATCCTACACTCTAACACATCCATGAGGCAAAAAGCGTCAACTTATCACCTTGTGTAAAAATTCTCGCGTTCGTTCGCATGAATAATTCAAAGAATAAAGAGGGTTGAATATTAACAATAACCCATGTGTCCACGATAAGTTGGAGTCACAATGTAAAAAAATTAAAAAAAACATTATTTGGTTAATAATATAGTAATATGATTAGAGGAGACCCTATTTAGAGACACTGGCTGCAACCGGTAACTCTTAAAAATAAATAGACTTTGCTATTAAATTTTTTTTCTTTTCTTTTCTTTATTTTACTAAAGAAATACCCCTAGAAGGCGAACACTTTTTTAACTTGCTTGATATCCGCACTCTCGACTGGCAGGAGTCGGGGTCTTCGGCCTTCCGGGGAACTACCGCCGGTAGGACTAATTCCCCCCCCTCCGCGGGGGGGGATCTTCCGAAACCCCCGCTCTTTGGTATTGGGTGTCGCGGGGGTTCCTCCGCCCCTCCCTACGGGGTATGGACAAACGTTCCCCCCTGTTCCCCGTCGGCTTGAGAGCCCTACATTGCCGTGTAATACCTTTACACAATAATATAAATATATATATATATATATAATAATATATATATATACTATATATATATAAATACTTATATATATATACAATATAATTATATAATATAACTATATATACTAGTACTAATATATATATATATATATATTATTTGTCCCCTGCTCTAAAAAAAATAGCCATATTTTATTTTATTATTTATTATTATTTTTTTACATTTTTCCTAACTAAAATCTTACCAAGCGATTCATATTAATGTTTACTATATAATTCCCATATTTCAGCACTTTAGACTCAAAAGCAAATTTAAATATGTCATATGAGCCTCATTCCTTTGATTATCTACCTGTATATCGTCATCATGTATAAATTTACTTTTAAAAGCCTAAAAATATACACAATATTATATATATTCAGATAATACTAAAATATTTCACATATTTCTATATAAACAAATATTATTTATATAAGTAAATAATGATAATAATAATACTATAATACATATATATATATATATATAATATATATATATATATATATAGAATATATATAAGATAATATATATATTAAACTATATAATAGCGGTACTATATATACTGATTGTAAACAATAACTTTATAGAAGTATATAAATAATATATTAATACGATTATAATATATATATATAGATATTATATATATGACACTCCCTAATATATATATACCTATTAATATATATATATATAATAAAAAACACGTAAGATATATATTAAACACTATAAACATAATATTAACAATAAATATATAATATATCCATTAATACTTTATATACAACTATATTATCTAACAGAACTAATAACAATTTGATATACCAGAACTACACTATTCGCACTTTTCAATACATATCTCTAACATATACTTTTTATAATTTTTATATACTATC
>JABUQX010022943.1:2500-20544 GCA_015478945.1 Trachelipus rathkii
AGATTGCACATTAGATCTATACCTTTTATTCCACTACTATACAATACACCGGTTACCCTTATGCAGAACCCTGCCGAACTCCCGACTTAGTCCCTTTACACTTACCAAGGATTTAATTGCACCAGCCTCCTACCATTTCCTACTTCCCTACTATACTCTGCATCATCCGTTCCCCTTTCTTCCAACACATAACTTAAATATTTAAACTCGGATACTTGTTCCAACTACTCACCATCCAACATGATCTCAAAACGCGGACTATCCTCACGCACAACCATCACCTCACTCTTATCTACATTTACTTTCCAAACCCACCTTTTACACACTCTACCAATCCTCTCAAACTTCCTTCTGAACCACCACACAAAACCAAATCGTCAGTGTACAACAAGCAGAGCACTCTACACTCCCTGCCATTCTCAATCAGTCTAACACCATCTCCTATCTCTAATACTTTCAACACTTCAACCATAGACAACTCTCCGTTATGAAAAACAGTTTCTAGGATTTATTAGCATATTATATCTGTATGAAGAATTTTAAAAACACGACTAAGCGAGTCTGATCTGTTCTATGTTTTTTTTTGATGTCCATTCGGAAGACCTACCACAAATACCATATATCACTAACATTTACAACAGAGATTCTCTATTTATTCTATCTATGCGCTGTTTCAAGTCCAAAAAAAACTAAATATCAATTTATTTTTCTTTCTCTCCGATTTTTCTCACTATTTTTGGTTTCCATGTGAAAAGTTTGACCTACCGTACTCTGCTACTCTCTAATGCCTCTGTAATCTTTCACCACATCAGTTCTTAATCAAACTCGGAGCACTCTTTTCAACCAGCATATAATCTTTCCCTACAATTCACTCATAAACCTAATTCCCTTACGCTTTCTAGCATTTCCCCTGTTATCTCCCTTTTAACCCTGAACCTTAAGGTATCTACCTGCTTTCTTCCAATCCTTGCCGGCACTATAAGTATCGCTCATAACTTTGCTAACAAATCAACTTTCCATATTCAGTCAATCACAATTTCTCTCTTCTCCACTCTACATCATTTCCCAGTAATATCCACATATAGGCTGCTTGAGGATGTGAGGACACAACAACTTATCCTTATCCCCAAAAACCTATTACTTGGTTGTTCATCATCACAGCACCATTCCCATAATCCCACCTCTTCATTACTTACGCCAATGGTTTGGGCCAGATATTCGAAGTATTCCTTCCACACTAGTACTCACACCATTTCACCAGTAATTTCATCTATACCTGGTGATTTACCATTCTCCAACACACCTATTTCTTCTTCTTACACCATCACACACACATTCACTATCACCTCTTCATTACTGCCAATGGTTTGCAGATATTCGAAGTGTTCCTTCCACACTCCCCTCACAACCATTTCATCAGTCATGAAAGTACCCTCCCTATTCATTTTTCTATGAAGTTTCCCCTTACTCTCTTTCTTACCCTTTCGTACTTCCATCCAGAAGAGCTTCCTATTTCCTTGTAAGTCCCCATTCATCCTCCTTCCAAACTGCTCATTTACCTTTTTTTTCCTCCTATTATGTAACTTTTAGTCTTCTTTTTTTCCCTCCTTATATATTTCCATACACATTTCTTTTGAGACATTATTGGCTTTTAACACATTTAACCAAGTTTATTTTTTACTTTTAACCGCTTGCCTCACCTCTTCATTCCACTACTCACTATTGACATTCTTACTTCCTACTTTAGCACATCCACATACTTCTCTTGCACCACTAACAAAAGTTTCCTTCATTTGCCTCCAGATTTGTTCAGTTTCATCGTTAAATTGTAAGCGCCGTCACATACTTTTCCCTATAACAATGTTCAGGACTAAAAAAAAGACTTTAATGGATTTAAGTATTAAGTAATCTTATGCTAAATACCTTTAGGTATGTAGTGATAAAATCTATATAGTGATAAAAGGTCAGGTCATAATCCCTTTCATCATGCCTAACTGTGATCAAACTCCATGTTTCCACCTAGGACCTTTCCTCAACATTAGACTAACCCGAAGCGCGTCTTTAAGCAACATACTTCCTTGATCATCTTACAACTATTTTGATAACCTCTCTTCAAAGTGAACTCTTTTTTTTTTTTTTTTCATCATTTCACTAGTTTTTTATATAATTAAAGGCCAATTTATCTCTAACTTAATTCTATTGCAAAGATTGCAAATGTACAGTCGTTATTTCCACCTTGTGTACTTCCTAAAAAGTCCAAGCAAGGAAAATTGTTTTCAAATATATGGGTATTTTAAGAGGTGTCAAACCGATTATATTAAAAAAAAAAACAGGCTATTTTTCAAATCTTTCTTTCATGATCCCCTCTACTCTTTTCAGTAGATCTGGGGTAGGGGTGCATAAATTGAACGGAAAATAGAATACTCAAGTAGAACATGACGTATGTCGAAAGGAAAGCCCCTCCTACCATCCCCTCCATACTCTTAGGTGAGAGCTCGTAGCAGTCAAAAAAATCCACCCTAGGATTTCACAAGACTTTGACGAATTCTCATTGCCTATCTCGCCAATGTGGGGCTCATCCCCTGGGTCAGGCCCACAACCATACCCATCACAAAACATAGCCATTCATTCCTATTATACCTCAGTATTCATAAATTCACAATTCAAACTCAAATTCAAACATTCCTTTATTGACTCAATCCACTTTTCTTCGGTCTCTCAGCCAGTCAATTTCCAGCCCACCATACATCCGCTTAAATACAGACTTTCTTCCATGCTTTCCATTTGACTAAACCATCTTAATGCCATACTTTTAAGTTATTCTCTCATTACGCCACATAACTTCCCCAATGAGTTCATTCTTTATTTTATCAATTCTTCTCACACCTAACACGCCCCAAAGATTGTCCATCTGAACAGATTCTACCTTAGATCTATAACTATTATTCCATACCACAGTTTCACTATTATACATAACACATGTAACAACATACTCTGGTGCAAAACCCCTAGAGCACTCAAGACTTAGTCCCTTTGTATCCAAAAAGGATTTAGTTGTACCAGCCACCTTTCCACCATTCGCAACTTTCCTACTACACCCTGCAACATCCGTTCGCCACACAAACCAAATCATTAGCTTACATTAAACAGATCACCCTTCATTCTCTTTCATTCGCCATAATTCTAACACGTTCCCCTACCTCAAATTCTTTCATCACCCCATTCATATACAAATTAAATATCCAAGGAGACAACAAATTCCAGCCTCAATTCACTATTAAGCTAATCACCTTTCAACATTTATTCTTACACACGCTTCACTATAATCATACATACTTTTGATTCCATTCATTTCACACCATATATCACTAACGCCTGCCACAGAGCTTCCCTATTAATCCTTTCATACGCCTGTTGAAGGTTCATAAACCTAAATACAATTTATTCTCCTTTCTCAATAATCTGTTTCAATAAGAAAATTTGATCTACACATACTCTACCACTTCTAAATGCACCTTGTTCTTCGCCAATCAGTCTTTCGACGCACTTCAACCAAAATACCAGCATATATCTTTCCTACAACACTCGGTAAACTAATTTCCTATAGTTTCCCTTACCCCTTTATAAGGGTACTATTACTGCTCTCCATCAATTCTTCGGAATTATACCCTCCATAAACCCTGCTACACAATCTCCATTCCAGTCAATCATAATCTCGCCTCCATTCCTGATCATTTCACCAGTACTTTCATCTATACCTGAAAACTTACAATTTATCATCCTCCTCCTCCCTACAAATTATCTCATCCCAAAAATATCAAATTCTTAAACCATGAAACCCAAAAACATTTACGATCATCTCTTCATTACTGCTGTTATGCAGATTTTCAAAGTGTTCCCTCCACACACCCATTTCTTCAGTCATCAAAGTGCCATTACTATTCATTATTCTCTGAAGAATCCCTTTACTCCCTTTCGTACTTCCTTTCAGAAGAGCATCCCATTCCCTTGCAAGTCTCCAATCCTCCTCCTTCCAAACTGTTTATTTACCTCTTTTTCCCTCCTACGCATACAATTTTTAGTCTTCCTTTACTCCTCTTATATATTTTCATACGCCTTTCTTTCGAGACCTCATCATTGGGTTTTAGCACATTCAACCATGATTATTTTTTTTTTAATTTTAACCGCTTACATCACCTCTTCATTCCACCACTCACTATTGACATATACACTCGATACTTTAGCACATCCCCATACTTCTCTTGCAGCACTAACAAACACTTCCTTCGTTTGCGTTCAGATTTGTTCAGGTCCAATTTGGTCACATTCAACAGATTTATCTTCAAGTTCTCACATACTTTTCCTTATAACCTTTAACTCTTTCATCTCCATCCCGGTCTCTTGCATAAAAACCATGATGATATTGCCTCCCCAACCCCCTCACTGATTTAATGTCAACACATATTTCAAAATCTTCACAGTACACAATCAATCATACTTTTCACTTCGATACCATCTCTACCTACCCCAACTGTCGTGTGCTTATGAATACTCTTATGCCCGAGGAATGTATTACTCACACCTCTCCCCTCACAGAAGTCAATTACTTTCCTACCTACCATTCTCATTTTCTCCAGCAACCCCAAAGACACCGGTTATCCCATTCCTTTTTCGATCACCTATCCAACCATTTAGGTCGCCAAACACAATCAATGTAAAGACCCTACTCATCCCATCAAACATCATATTTTTTATATACATAAATTTTTTCCAAATAATCGTGGCTTATATATATATATATTATAGTATATATATATATATACTATATATATATACTTTAATTATATATATATATATATATATATTATTATATATATATATATATTATATATATATATAGATGAAAATAATGAGCTTAAATCGCTATGAATTTCTTTATATATCAAGTATGCTTTAGTGGAATTATATCAGTGTACGATTTCAGAAGAAAGTTTCTAGAATATTATTATATATATTATATATCTATATATATATAATACTATAATATATATATCTATATATATATTATATATATAATATATATATATATATATATATATATATATATTATTATATATAGTATATATATAAAACAAAATTGTAGTTTCTATGTAACAAAGAATATTTAGCACAAATATATAAAAAGAACTAGGATTATTACTATCTCCTTCCTTGAAGAGCTACTTGTTGCTTCCATTTACTTCACAAGAATTTTTACAGAACCGTTTCAGAAGAACACTCATGGCAATTGGACAGACAAACTTTCAAAGATCAATATTTCAGGTAACAGAAACTTCGACAATTTCTCCTAAATATATGTTTGATATCCTGATAGATTTAAATACATAAAAAACTTTCAAAAGATTTAGAAACCAAACGCCACTGAAGTAGAAATAATCGTGTGAGGGGCGATAGTGGTGCTATCATTCTAGTGGAAGGAGTTTTCGCTGGTCATGAAGATTTAATCTCGGTCCCAAGATTCAGTCAGTCACAAACCAAAGGGGTCAATTCCTTCTGGGGAATCGAATGGTAAATATGTTAAGCGTTTCGAATAAACAAACTATAAATTATATCAATTCTACGTAGATTCCAAGTTAGTGTAATTCACAGAAAAGGTCTAATCTTGAAGATTAAAAGATCAAGAAAGTCCAACTGCAAAATTTTAAGTTGTTCCATGTACTATTAATTTGATTAGAAATTAGTTTGCTCCCTTAAGCAAATTATTCTAATGTTAACCATCACATAATCAATATAATAATAATGCAGATGATATAAGCGATTCTCTTTGTCATTGATGAGGGACACCTAAGAATAACTGTCATTTGGATAAAAAATAAAATAAAAATATGAAACCTGTTTAATACAAACAAACAGGATATTCTAAGAATGTTCATATGAAGAAAAAAAAAGCACGGCTTTGCTGATAAAAGACTGAAAATTATTAAACCACCACTTACGTCTCAAGGAGGAGGTGCGGACTGAGGACATTAAAATAAGCAAGAGATACTTCATTTTATTTAAAATTTCCTCCCAATTAACTCCAAATGAGGAACCACCTACTGAAGGGGAAAAATTGATAAATTAACCCACCATTCACGGAAAGAGGTGTTACGGGTTGGATTGAGAACTCCAGTTACTTCATCACGAAAAGAGGTGTTACGGGTTGGATTGAGAACTCCAGTTACTTCATCATTTTATTTATAATTTCCTCCCAATTAACTCCGAATGAGGACCAAGTAGAAACATCTACACAACATCAGGAAGAAATGTATGAAAATATGCAACTGTAAAATGCTTAACGTACATCATAATAGGATTGTAGTTTTTTTTTTAATATTTAGCATTGCTAAGCTTATAACCTGTACATTATTACAATACAATATTTACAAAATTAATAACAACAAAACTAACTCACTTCCTCCAAGGATATTTCATCCTTTGAAAGGACGAAGTAAAAACATGATGAAAAATATATCTATATAAAAAGGCGTTTTTTATAATAATAATAATTATAATAATAATAATAATAATAATAATAATAATAATAATAATAATAATAATAATAATAATAATAAATTTTCCCTATCATTATTATCATCATTATTTATTTTATTGTGACTAGTAAATGATTTTATTCATGTTCACCGAGTTATATTATATATATATATTTTATTAGTAACTTGGAAAATTATAAAACTAGAACCCAAATAATGAAGAGCTCGCTTACACGGTAAGCATTCCGCTCTTTAAAAAAAACGGTTTTTTTTTCCTTAATAGATGCTGCAGTGGAATTATTTAATCAATAAAAACAATTTTGCTTTAAATAAAAAAATCATTTAGTTAGTTTGGGTAGGATTTAAATAAGTTCAGAAATAAAAAAAAAATTGGCAGAAAGATAGAGGGGGGGGGGCGATATGAAAATAGTCACTTATTAAAACTGGGAAAGCGAGAGAGGGGAAGTAGAGGGGAGGGGACGATGAGGCCTAGGGTCAAAAGAGAAAAAACAAAATATATATACAATGATAAACCTTGTAAACTAATAATAATAATAAATAATAATAATAACTTTGAAGGTTTGAGTAGTTTTTCTCATTATATAAAAACAATTAAACAAGTTTTTTTATAATTATTAAATTTGAAGAAAGCATTTGCCTATTAAACGTTGCACTCAACCTCAGCTTAAAACTGTGGCGTCAACGTGATTATGATGATTTGTGTTGGCAACACAATTTATTGTATTATTAGGATCAGGAGTAGTGGTAGTAGTAGTTGTAGTAGTAGTAGTAGTCGTCTGCTGGGGAGGCATAAATGCTATGGCATAAGGGAAGATTTCATGAGAGACGGATTTGAAGTGACTGATTTCCTCTGGTGATGCTGACATTTCTTCGCTTTCCAAAAACTCCAACGTTGCCCTACAATTCTGCAAGTATATCGTACTGAATTAGTAAATACTGTAGATAAAGTAAGGAATAACTAGCAAATACTATAGATAAGGTAAGAAACAATTAGTAAATACTGTAAATGAAGTAAGGAATAATTAGTAAATATTGTAGATAAAGTTAAAAAAAACAATTGGTAAATACAGTAGATAAAGTAAGGAATAATTAGTAAATAGTGTAGATAAAGTAAGGAACAATGTAGTAAATATATAGATAAAGTTAAGTGAAAAATAGTACTAATACTGCTTGATAAGGTAAAGAAAAATTAGAAATACTGTAAATGAAGGGAATAATTAGTAAATACTGTAGATAAAGTAAAGAAGTGAGATGGTGTCTCACATTTATCACCCACCCTCTGCTATCCCCTATTTACAGTGCCCAGACTACAGTAATAAATTTGTTACATAATATGTCCATAGTAAGATGCAATTAAGCCATAAATCTAGTATATATAGTATCCTAAGTTGATTATAAACCCCGCTATACTGAAACTATATTTATGAGTATAATAATTAATAACTGGCAACCAAACGTCAATTAATAGACCCTTTCATGGCCACCATCAGAAAAGTAACAATTTAAGATAATAAATACTTATCCATTGATCAGTCTTCCAATCCGCAAAGACCCTTAGTGGTGCGTGACGAAGTAGTACTTTTATTTCAGTGCTCTTGAGTTATTATATCATTCGTGTTCGTAAGGTATGAGAGATCAAAAGTTTGTAGCATATAGCTCATATCATCAACTCCTTCCACATGTAAAGTTATTTGTGGAAGTGATGAAGTTCCTAAGTTGACAAACAGCGACCAATTGATCTACTCATGGTTTTTTATATAAAATAACGAAATTGTCTTCAACTTCAGATTCGTCCGTTAATAAATGATCTGTGTTTGAAAAGTGGAAATCATCAAGAGTGAAGCGTGGTCGGCGATATCAAGCACGAGTGGTAGATAAAAGTAGTGTTGTGTTGTTAAGTTCGATCCTATACTCGGCGAGTTATCGCTGTACTTTTGTAACAGCATAGGCGGATTGATCGGAAGCTTAAAGTTCTCGCTCGTAATCACCAAAGTATCTGTATACAAACTCATTTGAAGGCAACTAGACTGGATTTCGTCGGTAGACACTGCTGTCAGATATCAGTATGACAGTTGCTATTCACTATACTTACTGTTCCTCTCTCAACCCTCTATTTAAATCTATTAACACTGGTTAGACGTGCGGACTTCGGTACTACGAATAGGCGCCATGCGATGGTTTAACTCTGGAAGTTGTTAATCTCTTAAATTTATGTTGAAGCATGGCTTGACCTGAGGATGAAAAACGCAGTGTCCGTATCTAATTAGCAGAATGAGGAGAGGACAATAGGCAGAGAGGCTTATGTAGATGTAAGAGTTTTACGTCAAAAATTACAGTGAATCTTCATTTGGAGAGCTTATATGTGAGGAGAAGTCTCTCTTAGCGAGGGGCCAATTTCTTGAGGAACCAGGAGCTCCTCGTCGTCTGAGTGAGGTAGCGGAATACTTCCATTCTGAAGGCACGCTCAGAGTACGGATTCTCCTTCACTTCCATTATTTACTACTCAGATAGTTATTTCTGTTTAAAAATTTATTTCTATAATATTACTTGAAGTTATTATATGATGGGGCCTTGATCCAAGTCCACGTGTCAAGCTAGAAATAATCGGAAGATAACACCTACAACTCACTCTTACTTAAAAAAAAATGACTTGTGCTATTACTTTTTTTTAGATGATGTTATAAAGGTTTGGTGTTGGTAAATGAATTTCTAAGCTGAGTAGTAAAAGATGGAGGTCAATTGAACTTTTTGGAGGCAATAGAATGAACCTTGTACTTGCATTGCCTCAATTAAACAATTCGTATGAATAGTATATCTCATATCGGTTGGTAGTATCTACGCTCTCCTAAAGCAGCGCTTTTAGCGTATAGCTAACAATTGCATTTGTTGGGAGGGGTCGTTATTCATAAATCAAAGATGTAACGGAGTAATATAAAGGTGATTAATGGAGATATAACTACCAAGGTCATAGTGTGTGAAAGATAGTAGTTATGTAACGAATAGTAAAAGAGAGAGAGAGAGGAGAGAAGAGTTAGAAGTAGAGAGAAGAGATGCAGATAGTATATATCGATGTAAGAGATAGTAGTAAGAGATAGGGAGTAATACGAGAGAGTGAAGAGAGAGAGTGAGGAATAATAAATTGTAGTAATGGCAGAGTGATGCAGTAGATAGAAAGACGTAAGAAGATGACGGGATGTAAGAGAATGGAGATAGCTATAGCGAGGTTGGGAGGGATTTGTCTGGGTTGTTTTTCGAGCAGGACGAAATAAAATTTTTGATTTTAATTGATTTTTTTTGGAGATTTTCTTTGGATTTGTTTTAAGATATGTTGTTATATTGTTCACAGATTCATGAAGTCACAGCGGAAAATAGTATATATTAGTAAAATAGTTATGATAGATAGATAGAGATATATTGTATGTAATTATAGTTAATATATTTTATAAGAGAAGAAAGAATAGGGAGAGAGAGAGGAGAAGTATAGAAGATGTATAGAGATAGATGATAAAGATTAGTAATAGTAAGTGAGAATAGAGTCAAGTAGAATAGCTAGGATAGGTATCATCGGGTGGTAAGTATATTAGTATATATAGTAAGATGATAGAGTAGGAGAGGAGTCAGTTATATAAGTATTAAGGCGGACCAGTAAGAGACCGCCGAAATCCAACTAGAGTGTCCACATTATACCCAATGAAATATTCAGATTAAAGAATAATGTTCATATAATTACTGTCATTAATGAATGGTAAATTATAGATCGTAAGAAGACGCGCATGGCCTCTAAGTCCCTACACAATTAATATTAGATAATTAAAAATATAATTATAAGCCGGACTTGGACACCAGATCGTAAAATGTGCCACAGTCTCATTTATAGATGATAATACGATAAGAAATAATAATGTCAGGGAGAGCCAGCGATGGGCCACTCTCAGCTGTGCCAGTCAATACTGCCCATTAAGATAATAATTAAGAATATAATTAAGAAGCTGCATTGGACCCCTCTAGAGAAGTTGCAGTAAAGTAAACCCAATGAATATTATAAGAGGTACGTTAAGAAGCCGCATGGATACTGTTAGACTGTGCAGTCAAGAACGTAAAAAAATTTGATATTAAGAACCAAATTGGCCACTCTAGAATGTCCCAGTCAAACCAATAAATAAATAAGATGAATATACGAATCAAAATAGCTAGAATAATTAAATCTATGGTAGACTGGTTCAGTCACAATAGTAATTAATGAATTAAAGAATATATTAAGGCGCGCCGCTTGAACCCTCTAGTCCCCAGTCAACTCATATAAATAAGAAATCATACTTAAGAAGCAGCATGGTCTTTTTTAGACTGTCGCGGGACATTCCAAAGATTAATAAATATAAGAAGAGCAGGAATTGGCATCTAGGAATGTCCCAGGTCAAACCCAGAATAAATTTAAGCTAAGATACTTAAGAAGCGCATGGGCATATCTAGACAACTTCACAAATACAAGCAAATGAATAATTAATAAATGAAAAATAAATAAATGTAAGGAAACAGAATAATGACTCCTCTAGAATGTCCAGTCAACTCAAAATAAATGAGAATGATCTCAAAGAAGCCAGCTGGTCCTAGTATTTAGGCTAATTCCCAAGTTATGCCAATAAATTAGATAATTGAAGAGGGAGAGAGCAAAGCATTGTCCACATCGCGATAGAAAAGGATCAGTACAAACGACAGTAAAAGAACGATTTAGAGTAGATAAGATTGTTTAATAATAATTAGGTAATTTAAATGAATGCATTTATAATAGTGGATTGCAAAGAATGGTCCTAGCTAGGTGGATCTCAATAGAATAGAGAGGAAAATAATTTAAGAAGCGCGCATAGGCTATCTAACTACGGTACGCTAGCAACCGATGATTATAATTAATAGATAAAGTAGGAGTAGTTTAATTATTAATAGAGAATACTGAATGGATTAGCTGGGAAGGGGTGCAGACGTAGGAAGGCGCATGAGTTGCGTGAATTTATATTCTTTTTAATTAATTTCTGGATTGACTGGGATATTACGCTAGAGGGGCATATGGCCGGGGAGAGAACCCGCCTTGTTTTAGTAGTTTTCCCGATTTTTGTTAAGAGATTTTTGAAAAGATTCCCAACGTTTGTAAATTTTATAAATTTAATGTTGTTTATTGGGTGACTGGGAGGTGTAAGGTAGGTGCCATGTGGCTCTAATTAAAACACTATTCATAGTAATTAAGATTAAGTTATTAATATAATTCATGTGAAATCAAGTAAGAATAATACTTAGGGCGCATGAAGCTAATCTAGGAAAGATCCAGCGAACCAAGTAATAATTAGTATGAAGTTAATAATTAAAAAGTATATAATAGAAACCGGCGATTGACGGCCATGATAGAAATGTGCCCAAAGTCAAACTCAATAAAATAAGAGAATAGTTAGGTAGCGCATGGTCTTTTTAGATGTCCCAGTGCACCAATAAGAATTATAATATAAGAACCAGTCAGTTGGCCCTCTAGAATGTACAGTGATCCTAGATGAAGATAGCAAATAATAACTAGAGAATAATACTTAAGAGATGCACATAGGGTAATGTAGACTTTTGCAGTCACACAAATAATAGTTAATTAATATAAAAATGAAGTAAATTAAAAGCCGCATTGACCCTCTAGAATGTCCTGTCAATCATGAATAAATAAGAATTATCGTATGAGAGACGAGACGCATGGGTCTTTTTAGACGCTGTCCCAGTTCACCATAAAATTATATTAAGAGAGCTGACAATTGTTGCCCTCTAGAATGTCCGTTCAAGACTGTAATGAATAAATAAAAATAAGAATGAGAATATTTAATGAAGTCCCAGCATGGGAGCTATTAGACAACTTATCGCCTATTCTTATCTCAGAAGACAAAAATCTCCTCTCGTTTGCTGATTAACAGATTAGCGCCTCTTGAGCAATAATATGTCTTTTATAAGGGTGCTAAATTGTGACAAATATTCCATACTGGGCGTACATAATTATTAATAGGCGGACGATTATAAAGAAGAGCAAAAAAGATATATTATAAGTAATAGACTGCATCGTGCATTAAATATTAAGTTTTTTATCCTCGGACTTATAGATCTGGGTGTTCAAAATCTTCCAAATGCAAATGAGAATACATAGAATGAGACTCTACAGACTTACGGGTTTACAATGTCAGTAGAATGAGTTTTGCAAGAATTGAAAAAATATATTGAAAACTTCATAATATATATAGTTTTATTTTATTTTTTAATTTCTATTTAATGTTAATTATATTAAATATAACAAAAAATTCAAAAATATAAAAATATATAAAAAATCAAAAATAATTCAATAATCGCAATTCGTAGTGAATTTCTTTATAAAAAATAAGATAAAAAATCATTGATTTTTTTCATTTGTTTTTTCGTGGCATCCGCTGTATAGGATAGTGGATATATATAGTATATAGTATATAGTTATGGTATATATATATAATATATAAGTATGGATTATATATTATATATAGTAGTTAATATTATATATATATATATTTATAAATTGAAGGTATAAGTTATAGTATATAATAATAGAGATTCTGAGGATATTATAATAAATATAATATATAGTATATAATATATATCAAGAGAAAGGTTGGGATTTTTTTGGATATTTTTTAGAATAAAAATCATTTTTGATTTTTTGATTTTATTGATTTTTGTGGATTTTTTTGATATTTTTTTGAAATTTTTTACGATTCATTTATTCAGGATCGAAAATATATTATATTATAGTATAGTAGTGAGACTATATGTAATATAATAGTATATAGACCTATAAATTTATTCATGGATTTATAATATATAGTATTATTAATATAAAAGTATTATATATACTTATATATATAATGATATCTATATATATATAGCTAAGTAATATACTATATATATAATATATGATATATATAATATAATATATAATGTTATAAGTGTATAAGGTATTTAGATATATTTATGAGATTAGGATTATAGATAAAGTAATAATAAGACAGTAAAGGCGCATGATATCTAAGAGTGTCCCATTAACACAACATTAAGCAATATGAGAATAGTCTTTTAAATATATTTATGTAATTAATGAATAGTATTATATTCTAAGAAGGCCACTTGGCTACTTAGATGATGCGCAGTCAACTAACAATAATTATATTAAAAACCGCATTGGCCTTCTAGAATGATCATCATCGTTTATACTTAAGTTCTACAGAATATAATTCAGAATAGCTGCATGGGCTATCTAGACTGTCCCAGTCAATCAAGCAAATTAATATTAGAATAATATTTAGGAAGCTGCATTAACTCTTCGACTGTCCCAGTCAACCGATAATTATAAAATAAATACTTAAGAGACCTTTCTTCTTCCCATTGGACATATTTTAGAGCTGCCAGACAACCAATAAGAAATTTAAATTAAGAAGCTCATTGAACGCTAGTCCAGAATGTGCCAGTCAACACCATAATAAATAATAATAGAAATAGATACTTAAGAGAGGCCGTATGGCCTATTAGACTGTCCAGTCAACAAAGCAATAATTAAATAATGGTTAAGTGAATATTAAGAAGCGATTGACCCTTAGAATATCCTAGTCAACTCAGAATAAATAAGAATAATATTTAAGAAGCGCATGGTCCTTTTGAGACTGTCCAATCTCAACAATAAAATTAATAATTAGAGGCATTGGCCACTAGAATGTCAGTTCAACGCTATAATAATAATAGAATAAACTTAAGAAGCAGCATAGGACTATCTAGACTGTCCCTGCAACGAATATAATTAGATATTTAAAAATATAATAAGAGCCCATTGATGTCCATTTGATGTAAGAATGCATCATAATATAGAATAAATATTAAGAAGCCGCATGGTCATTTTAGCTGTCCAGTCACCAATAAATTAATAATTGAAAGCGTATTCGCCCTAAAGTCCGTCA
Organism: Trachelipus rathkii; assembly: GCA_015478945.1. Lineage (NCBI taxonomy): Eukaryota > Metazoa > Arthropoda > Malacostraca > Isopoda > Trachelipodidae > Trachelipus > Trachelipus rathkii. The sequence continues at coordinate 17,049 of JABUQX010022943.1, forward strand.
ACTAAAAAATTAAGATTTAAGAATATATTGTGTTATAATATTGTATGTTTATAAGTAGTATTTATAATTAAGAAAGTCACATGGGCCATAACTAGATGTCCAGTCACCAAAAGTTAATGAAATAAGCATAATAATCTAATAATAAGTGGTATCTAGACTGTCCCAGTCAACGCATAACAATTAATAATTAAGGATATAATTATTCTTATTTTAATATTATGGTTGACTGGGACAGTCTAGATAGGCTCATGCAGCGCTTCTAATTATTATTCTTATTTATATTATTATGGATTGATGGGACATTCTAGAGGGTATGTGATTTTTACATTAATTCTTGGAATTATTATTATTGTGGTTGATATTGTTGTCATTGCCGTTACTGATCCATGTGGCCTTTAATTATAATACTTATTCATAATTCTTAATTATTATTAAAAATTATTTTATTCTTATTTTTTATGGGGTGTGGGACATTCTAGAGGGACAAATGTGGTTGTATTAGTTATTTTTTTATTAGGGGTGGCTGGGACAGCCTAAAAAGGACAATGCGGCTTTTAAGTATTATGCTTATTTATAATGAGTTGACTGGGACATTCTAGAGGGATCCATGTGGCTTAATGTATTATTTTTTAAATTTTAAATTAATTAATTGTATTGACTGGGACATCTAGGTAGGCCCACAAGCTTTTAAAGTAATTATTTGTTATTTATTATTTATTAATGGGTTGACTGGGCATTCTCTAGAGGGGCCAATTGCGCTTCCTTAATTAATTAATTTATTGGTTGACTGGACAGTCTAGATAAAAGAACCATGCGGCTTCTTGAATATAATTTGCTTATTTGATTATGAGATTGATGGACAGTTCTAAGGAGGGGTAACATGCGGCTTCTTTTATTGATTTTAATTATTAATTATTATTGGTTGATGGGACGTCTAGATAAGGTTCATCGGCTTCTTAAATATATATCTTAATGTACTATTTGATTTAATGGGTTGAATGGGACATTCGAGAGGGGCTGTAAACTTAATTTAAATTTATTGGTTGATTGGGACGTCTAGATAGGCCCATGCGGGTCCTGTAAGTATTTTCTATTAATTTGGGTTGACTGGGACATTCTAGAGGGGTTAAGTGCAGTTATCATTGATTATTCTGATAGTTAATTAAGAACTGCATAACCTCTCGCTAGAAATGGTCCCAGTCCCCTAATTATAAATAAGAATATCTTAAGAAGACGCATGATCCTATTTAGACTGGCCCATTGTTCCCATACAATTAACAAGTAAGAAGACCATATTGGCTTTTTCGTGCAAACAAGCGTAAACATAATAAATAATAATAAGATATTATTGTAAGACCGATAGGCGCATTACGGACTGCCAGTCACAATATAATATATAGTAAGTATTATAATTAAAAATAATAATTAAGAAACGCATTGACGCCCTCTAGACTTCAGTCAACTCATAACAAGAATGAAAATGAAATTTAAGATGCACATTCTTTTTGATGCCAGTCAACCAATAAAATTAATAATTTAAGAAGCCAATTGGCCCTCTAAAATTCCCAGTCAACCTCATAATAATATCAAATAATAAATTAGAATATTACTTAAGAACCGCATGGGATATATAGACTGTCCAGTCAACGCATATAATTAATAATTAAAAATATATAATTAAGAAGCCGTATTGGCTCCTCTAGAATGTCAAGTCAACTCATATAATACTAAGAATAATATTAAGAGCCGCATGTTTCTTTATTAGCTGTCGAGTCACCAATAACATAATATTAAGAGCCGCATTGGATCCCTCTAGAATGTCCCAGTCACCCATATAAATATAAGATAGAATAATACTTAAGAAGCGCATAGGGCCTATCTAGACAACATTCACGCTATTCTATCCTCAAAGCAAAATCTACTTCCTCGTGCTTACGTTGCCCCTCTCATATATAGTGTCTTTTCTATAAGCGCTGCTAAAGATTGTAGACAATATTCGATACGGCTAAAATATTTATTATAAGAATTAGTTACAAAAACGTATATGATAGATACGATACTATAGTATAAATAGGGTATAGTATCATATCATAAGGCATATCTATGATAATATATCGTAAAGGTATATATAGATAATATATTATCTATATCACTGTAATTCCAAGAGCTGCGTTTGACACTGATTTTCAATTTTTTAACCTAGGCCTAAGCTCTGGGTTCAAAATCTTACAATGGAACAATGAGCAACACTAAAGATGTTACAGACTTACGGGTTCCAATGCCTTAATTTGTTTGAAAATTGAAAATTACTTAAAAACTTCATAATATTTAGAACAATTGACTCATTTATACCTTCCATCAAAGTTAAATTTAAGTACAACAGAAATTGAAAAAAATATAAGGTAAAAAATCAAGGAATCAAATATTCAATAAAGGTTCAAGAAAATCATGATTTCTTGATAAGAAATTGTGTTAAAAAAGTATCTGTGATTTTCACAGTTTGATTTTTTTCGGGCCAATTATATATAATTATATAGTATATATATAGTATATAATATAGTAATAGTATATAGTATAATAGAATATATATATAGTATAATAATATTATATGATATATATTGGTAAAGTATTATTATCTATATATATATATAGGTTATATAATATTATAATTATATAATTAATTATATATATATAAAGTATATATATAATATAATAGAGTGTTATAGTATAAGCGAGTTAAATAATGGAGAGGAGTGTGGTGGACGCCAGTGCGAGAAAGTGAGGAAATGCATTAGAGTGGTCACGGGACTCCAGAAAAAAAATGCTGAGTATTCTCCACATTACTAAAAATAATTTAGGACAGCGAGAAAAGTAAAAAGTATGCGATATCTATCTGAAGGAGATATTTGAAAAGGCATCAGCTTTATTTACAGCGAGGATACAGGAAAGGAGGGAACAATCAGCTTTGCTTTGCCCAATAGCTCGTGGTTTGTGTCCAATTAGGAGGAGGAGATCACTTATGATAGTTAGAAGTGCGAATGAAAAAGGAAGTAAAAGGTAGGTTTATTTATACCATACATACTTTAAACAGTAGTGAGGTTAATAGTTTAATGTACACATTCATCATCGTATCACGGGAAATAGGGGGATAACTTATTTACTTATGTCACATTATAATTGTAGATTTGAGTAAATGGAATGTAAATAAAGTCACGGAGGTGATGACCATGTAACGAAGTTGTTTAATAATAATAATGTTCAGGAAACACGTCCGACTAGGTTGAGGACCAATCGATTTATGCCAGACGTATTAAGGGGGTGCTGGGAGTGGATCATGACTTGATTAATGGGTCTGGGAAGTGATCAAATGAGTTTTTTCTTTTTTAACTATTATTGAATTAATCTTGACTGAAGTGGATTTTGTCCTATAACTGATTATAAAAGGGATTTCGTCTGACGACTCATATCTGTGAAACAAAGGATCAAAGCAAGAAGG